>JAVIWC010009173.1:0-126969 GCA_031894815.1 Creontiades dilutus
AATATTTGTGACGCTTTTAGGTTTTTTTGAGAGAACTAAAAATTGAAATGAAATTTGGGTTGTTCTTGCAAGTGAGGATTAATGGCCCAACGTTGTGGATAAGTCCTGTAGATTGACGGCATGAGCGGCCCCACTCGGTGTGGGAGCACTTGTACCAGCGGCCCCGGTCGGTCTAGGCGTATACGTACGAGCGGCCCCACGGAAATATGGGAAATGAAACCAATAGCACCAACGCGAAACTTTTTTCGTGCGTATAATTTATTGCTCTAAAATAAACAAGCAATTAGACAATCACAGTCACGTGACTCCCGACCCAAGTAGCTGCTTCTAAGTTATTCGATCTGGGCTGGTACTTATTAGAAAGGATTTGGACATACTTGGCAAGGGTTATATTGACGGATGGCGAGGAAATGTCAAGCAGAGTTGACCGAACTAACTGAAAAATGCATTTTTATTCATAGTTAATAACTTTACTTAAGTATACTTTCATACTTAAATTGTATTCTATACTTAATTTGATACGAACTTTTCGTTAACAAGGCTACTTCGGATTCCATCTTCGCTCGGATTCCTTCCAATCACTGGATTCAACAGGCCTGCGGGCCTCACTCAAGCGGGGCCGCTCGTACCATTTCTAATATGTTTTCTTTGACATGCCTATGGAAAAATTGACTCTAAAACATCGCCTTCCCTCCCTACGGGGACGCTCGTACAAGTACCCGTCCTGAAGGATATACCCGGTTAGATGATGAGGAACACGGGGCGTGGGTCTTCGGTTTCTGAGAATTCGCTAGCATGACTCCGCATTAGGGATCATTGTCCGAACGTCATCGTGACAGAGTAACGGAGATCAAGGTCAGAAATCCGATGGAAGGAGCGCAGTAGGTTAGGGTTAAGTTGAATAATGGGTCGACAACCAGTTGAAAACACCTGCACTTGCAAAAACTGCCATTTTTCTGGGTGTCCACCAAGAACGGAAAGCCATCTTGCGATAAGATTGGCAAGTATCAGTACTCCAACGCTTGTCCAGCTAAATTCACCAACGTCAAAGGTTAATTCATTTGGGGATTTCATAAGCACATTATTCCTTACACACTGTGCTTCAAATTTGGTGGTGCAAAGTCGACCATCTTCTGATGGATACGGTCACTTCCTTATTCACGATTCTTGAAATCTCCGCCTCCAGGGATTACCTGGCACCTTCTAGCCACGTGGTTAACCTCTGGCTGTTGCGGGCGGTAACAGCCTAAGTCCTTGGAAGGGGCAACTATACTTATCCATCACCTCGCATGGTATAATCTCCATCCATCAGGTAAATAGATCATTTTGAGCGGCTTCCTTAGTCATCAAATTTGAATCTCATATTTGAAAATCAATGTTATCTGCATGTTTCATTCAGTTAGGTCCTATGACGCACCATCCCCACAATGTTCCCAGGAAGCGTCATTAAGGGTTAACCCTTGAAGACGCACGGTATCTTTCTGGATACCTTCCCTTCAACCTCACTCCCAGCGAAGAAGAATGAAGGATATAAATAAAAATGGGTTCTTAGTCCAATTTAAAACCCTATTGGCATGATGAAGTATCTGTCAACGACCATTCTTGTTTTATTCTGGTTTCTAAGTGGGATGCTAGAGAATATGAACTAGGATACTTCTCTTCCGGGAATTCCATTTGAACGTAACAAAATCATTTTCTAAACTTTCGGTGTTTTCGTGATATCATACCTGACAGAAATATAGCTAGAATTTTATCAATGTCCTCTAAAAAATCGGGCATATCACAAAATATTAGGCAGAACAACTGGGTATCATGAGTTTTGGTGTCTCAAAAAGGAATCGACAAGATTTTCTTTTAAGGTTTCTGGGTCTTGGGATATCAAGTGCTAAGAAAGACCTAAGAAAGTTCTTGATTTCTAGTATATTCCCCATTAGATAGTTTAAGTACTTCAATTTTCATCTTTCTATCTATCCTAGGACAATCAAATAATAGAACTGCAATTCATAGGCTTTCATCTTTCCCAGGGACATTGAACGCTAGCTCTGTTGGTTATCCAAAAGAATGAAGAAGGTTCAACTAAGTGGCTTGAAAACGTGTTCTACGGTATATGGCTCCATTCTCCCCTAAATAAATCATCTCATTTTTGCATTCTAAGCTAGTATTCCTTTAGCAGGATTGAAGTTGCACGTCAAGTAATTTTGTATTTATTTAAAATAGTTTTTAGAAGTTTTTTGACATCTTTCTTGCCCAGGTGATTTGATGAATAGCTCTGTAGTTAAAAGTTATCTACTCAGTGACCTTTTTGTCCGAATGTGGAATTGCAAATCTCAAAGTAACCGTTGGAAGTTGTTTATTCCCGTACTTGCCTCATCACGAGATAAAATGCATTTCCCATTTAATGCTTTTTATGCGGCGGTTACGCACGTACCCCATTTTGACAGGAAAAATTCGGGAGTGGGCATTCATGACACGTATATTTACCAAGATTATGAAAACACTATTGTATGATTGAAATTGGAAGATTAAGAGATAACTAGAACAAAATCGCTGCAAATTCTTTCACTGAGGTTTATTATTCTACTTCATTCATTTGGCTTCATGATTTGAATTTCTACTGAGCTTTGGAGTGTGCGTGTTTCAAAGGTGATAGAGCGATTGTTGAATTTCAGGAGGCACACAAATATGATCAACTGATCAATCCAAATAGGCATTTTGGTTGAGAACCGATTTACGTACTCTATGCATATCTCCTGAAATTCAATAATCGCTCTATCACCTGTGAAAACGCCACACTCCAAAGCTTAGTAGAAATTCAGATCATGAATACAAGCCAAATGAATAAAATTTTATACTAAACCCCAGTGAAAAAATTTGCAGCGTTTTTTTTTCAAGAGCAATTACAATGGAAAAATATTCTATTTGAAAATTTTAAATTTCGTAATAAGGAGCATGCACATCATATCAGAATGCTTCAACCCGTGTATAAGCTATAAACCCTTGGATGCAATGTTGGCAGCATATATCGGGAATGGTTTGAGCTACGGACCTGGGGAAGGGTTCATTCGATTCCTCATGGAAAGTTCTTCAAAAAAAGTCCAAATTTATGCCGCCTTGACTTTTTTTGAGGTTTTAGGGATTTTACAAAACTTTGACAACCCTTAAAGGGCACTTTAAATTAAGTGAGACAACAGGCTAAAGAATTGGGGCGTTGTCGGACCAACATGGATTTTTCCAGAAAATTTCAGATTTTTTGCTCCAGCCGTTCTCGGGAAATCGTGCGTACGGAGTACGGGCGGAAAAATGTTTATTGCAGATTTGGATTCTACACCCTTTGAACGTAAACCATGAAATTTTCAAGAGCGATTACAATGGTTTAGTATTGAGTAATAAACCAAAACCAACACTTATCTAGCTTCAATGATAGATTTTTGGGGGCTTTTTAAAGTTGAACTTCGTAAACCGTGCCATTCATTCCCCTAACTAAACGTTATATTAAAGATATAAAAATTTCAAGACTGAAGAAAAACCGGTACATATTTAAATCAAAGCTTCTTTGAAAAGTTGCTCACGTTAAATAATTTTTTCTTTCAAATTTGCGGCGGTTACGCACGTACCCCATTTTGACAGTGAAAATTCGGGAGTGGGCATTCATGACACGTACATTTACCATGATTATGAAAACACTATTGTATGATTGAAATTGGAAGATTAAAAGATAACTAGAACAAAAACCAAAACTTATCTAGCTCCAATGATAGATTTTTGGGGGCTTTTTGAAGTTGAACTTCGAAAACCGTGCCATGCATATCCTAAACTAAACGGTATATTAAAGATATAAAATTTCGAGACTGAAGAAAAACCGTTACATATTTGAATCAATGCTTTTTTGAAAAGTTGCTCACGTTAAATAATTTTGTCTTTCAAATTTGGCTGAATTAATCAGAAAGTCTGACGAAGTCAGAACATCCTTTCGGAATCCTTTGCAATTGGTGGATTTCATTCCATGGAATCTCGTCAACAGGTAGTATATTAATAAAAATATTTAATATTTACTTACTGTTCAGTGTCAGGTACGCAGGTTCGTGCGGCGTCTGCGTGTCTTCCCTATCTGGTAGGAACTAATTTGTCCGCTAATTATTTCATCAAAACGCCGCTCGCGTGTCTTCGATGGGAAAGGAAAACGTGAATGCATCCAGCTTTGAACACAATTAACGTCGCTAAAAGTTGGAATAGGAAATATTTAAAATTGAACGGAATTATGCTTACCACTGTCTCAATACTTGTCGTAATATGCAAATTTCTTTGGAAACATGGTGAGAAAAAAAAAATCACATTTGGGTCCCAGTAAGGATGAGTTCAAGGACTGTTTTACATCCACTTTCAATAAACTAACAGTTTTTCAATAAAAACGCTGCAGATTCTTCCACTGGGGTTTATTATTCAATTGGCTTGCGTTCATAATTTGAATTTCTACTAAGCTTTGGAGTGTGCGCGTTTCACAGGATAGAGCGATTATTGAATTTCAGGAGATATGCATGGAGCACGTAAATCTATTCTCAACCAAAATACCTATTAGGATTGATCAGTTGATCATATTTGTGTTCCTCTACATTTGTCTACCTTTGGCTACATCGTTTAAATTTGGATTTGGGGAAGTTTTAGCGCAATACGAGCGCTAAAGGACTTGATAAATTATTGATGTTTTTATTTTGGGGGGGGGGGGGGGGCCAATTGAATAAAAACGCCAGTGCAAATTTTCACGATTTTTTATTATTCAATTGGCTTGCGTTCATAAAAACATTTGAATTTCTATCAAGCTTTGGAGTCATTGCGTTGTTTCACAGGATAGGCGATTATTGAATTTCAGGAGGCACACAAATATGATCAACTGATCAATCCAAATAGGTATTTTGGTCGAGAACAGATTCACGTGCTCCATGTATATCTCCTGAAATTCAATAATCGCTCTATCACCTGTGAAACACGCACACTCCAAAGCTTAGTAGAAATTCAAATCATGAACGCAAGCCAATTGAATAATAAACCCGAGTGAAAGAATTTGCAGCGTTTTTTTATGTTGTTTTTAATAAGTTGTTACTTGAGCTGTGGTGTACCTAGTCCATTTTTCTACTTTTTGAGCATGCCTGAAGTAAAACGCTTTGCATCTATCTATTTATGTTCCTCCTTTTCACTCGCACATTTTCAGGCGATTTTTTGGGGGGAATTTACTTTTTTTAGGGGTATTTCGGTTTTTTTCAACACTGCAGGGGGTTTTCGTTGGAGTCATTTGGCAACACTGCTGTGCGCCATTGTTGTTGACAAGTAGACGATCCAGTTCATCGGTCAGTTCTGTCGTTTTGTCCTATATATTCGATTGTTTCTGCTAGTTTTCTGTGATTTGTAGTGTCGGATTTTCGCGATGGAGGGAACCGTTAGTTTGTTGAATTGTGGCTCGAGAAAGCGACCAACTACCTGCGAAGAGTGGCTTAAAGCAGAGCGACCCATTAAATACGTGGATTCACATCCTAATCTTGTATTTCTGAATCGTAACAACAAAACCGTATGACCTCAACTCGACGAAGTTCAAGTGCTTGGCTTTCACCTGGAAGGATATTTCCGAAGATTGGATTTGTCTCTACGGAAAGGTTGGTAAAAACAGTCAAGATCTGTACGTTGCTCAATGTATTTCAGGGTACGGCCCAGTGAGGCGTCGTGTTCATGATGCAAGAAAGATTAAATCTACGAGGCTAATATTTCCATTAAATATTTCAAAATTATGTGTCTATGTACTGTTAACACATTCTGATCTATTAACACAAACTGATCTACACTTTACTAGAAGTATTGATGTAGGACATTTTTTTTGTTTTTCACCAGCTAACTATACAACACAAATCGAAAGCGTGGACCTGTATCGATAGGAGACATCGGGTTTTTCAATATGGCGATGGTCTTATCAGGAAGGGGTCACCTATTCTCGACTTCTACCTAGGATCAAAATTATTTAGCAACCCAGAAAAACCAATTATTTTTACAAATACCGTAGAATGTTTTTTCGGTTTCCCGTAAAAAAACCCAATGTGGATATAAGGTAACGGTACCGGTAGTGGCCACAGTTAAGAATTTTTTTCTTTAGTTTTGACAATTGTGGGCCAACAGTAGTACTGACTTTCTTCAGGACTCATTTAGAATATAGCCCGACTCTTCCCTAACATATCCATTGCCTAAAACTATCAAAAGAACAATTTTTTCTATTTTTTATTAATTTTTTCTCACACCTTTATTTTGATCTAGTAGTAGCCACATCAAATTACGAAATTTCCAGTAGTGGCCACGTGCATGTCTCAGTAGTGGCCACTTGACATTTTGCCCTCCTTAGTGTTTAATATCATTAAATTCAATATCAGATGAACAAAATTGATTCTATCCAGTAGAAGCTCTAGGATACAGCCCAACAAACGAGGAAACTAGGGACGGTCATATTGAGAAGTTTACCACAATTTCCAATGATGCTCTGCGCACTCCTAGTTCAACCTCTGACTACAAGATGACATGAGCTGTACCTCCTGCAAGTTTGAAGCCACTAGGAGACCGGGAATCCTTATTTCTCAAATATAAACTTTAAAATGGCCACTACTGGAGCAGTGGCCACTACCGGTGCCGTTACCTTATGCCTTTTTGAAATTAAACTCCTTATTTGTCCTGCTCTGGACTGAATGAGGCATTGCATCAGGGATCTTTCAGCACAATAAACACCTGCCATTACATTGAATACATTTATTTTGATTTTCTGTTTTCTTTCTTCGAAGATCGTCCGATGTCCTCCTATTGCGTATACTGTACGTTGCAATTCAAGTAGCTGATGTACTTGAAGAATCTTAGTAGATCCGTGTAAAAAACGATGTAGCACGCGTAATGCGCCCCGTAATTTGGAATGAACGGCTGAGTGACGTATGACATTTGGTATTCCCGGTATAGATAATGCTGCAAAAACAAAGGTTAATGAGTGAATTTTGTTATGTCTATTCATGGTAGTGAAATGATAAATTGAATATGGATTGCATAATGATGGCGATGATTTGGATTGGATGATAAATTGAATTGCTGAACACGGATTCCAACTGAAGATATAGCGTAAAACCCCTATAATCCCCATTCTGGTTGAAAATGAGTTAGGGTTCAATCTCCTTTCACTTGATCCTATGTAAGATGAGCTTTCTGTGATGTACCTTCAGTTCATATTAGTTACTGATGATGACCTAACCGTCGAAATCGATTCAACTGCGTAACTCTTTACTTTCGTGGAAATATAGACAACGTTCTATCTTACTCCGTTTTCATTGAAATGGGTTTCCACGACTTCGTCGCGAGTGATATCTTTTACTTGACTTGTCCACAAACTGGGGGTCGTCCACAGACTGGGCCAACCACCCTAGCAACGCTACCTGAAGGATTTTGAGGTGCACTTTCTGAATATGCAGTCCTATTCAGTGAAAAACATCTTCATCTCCGTCTAAATGCAGGTTGTGTTTACGCTATACCGGGGTAAAATCGCCTCATTGAGTAGGTAAGCGCGAAACCCCACGATTGTGGTTTAAATCAATTACCCTTCCCCCAAAGCTCCCCATCCATTCTGATAAATTGATCTTCATATGACCCAGTTTTTGGAGAAACTAGATGTCTTAACAGTTTATTAGCCACTAAATTAGGTTGATCTTCCTGAACAAGAAAGAGGAATTTATAGACAACCCACCAATTGACGTGGAGTAGATGACCTACGTCAGGGGTGCCCACGGGGGGGTTTAAAAAAAGTTTTTGGGGGGTAATGTTGATTGAAACGGTGTTTAGCGTGACGACATTGAAACGGCATTGCATGCCATATAAAGAACTTCAAAAAATATACACGTTTTGTCTATTGCCGACTGGGTTTGAATTTTTTCAATACTTACTCTTCTTTTAATTTTGGATAAAATAAGGGGTACTTATCAGTACTTTTTACCATTGTTTAAACAACTTTCGTACCATGTCTGCCTGTGTGTGTATGTGACGATGGGAATGACCGGCGACAAGCGGTATTTGAGCTAATAACGTCAAGGCTGCGACCGCGTCATGCCGCGAAGTGTGGTGCGAGAAAAGTGCCACGGAGTTGCTCGAGTTTGGCATCTCGTCAGGAATGCTTAGTGGTTCCTTACTTAAAATAGTGGTCATTTTATTAGTCTTCACCCTCCATCTTCCTGAACTTAACTAATCCCCAGGGTCGGTATCGGGTAAACCTGGCCGTCCTCCCCACTTTAATGTGTTGTTCCGCGTAACTTGGTTTTTCGTTTCTGTTTTCTAGTGTGCCCCGATGCCTTTGAGGGCAGTTTTATGTATAAAAAAAAGTCTGTCTGCCGTTTACCATCCGATTATGATTAAATTTTCAGGGAATGTGTGGTGTATCTACACACCTATGGTACACACGTGTACCATTTGGTACCCAATGACACCATTGCTCGAAACTCACATTAATATGCTTACGTGCAAACCTAAAAGCCATATAGCCTCATTCCCTCAGGTTCTAATGGCCCGATTTTGCTCTGATTCGGAGGGTAGTCGAGATTGAACGGTTTAACATTATCAAATCAATTTCAATACGATCACATTCTTACAGTATCCGCTCTGTAAACCACTTGATGTCTTTGGGAATATGATCAGTATCATTGTTCTCCGGTGATCGTTCATACGGGCCAGCACATTTAGGTAGAACGTTATTTTTAATCTATTTTTCGAGGGAATTATTACCTATTCCAAAAAAAGGGCCTACTTTTTATGAGTAGGACGTGGTACTCTGTTTTCACGTTTATTTTAAAGTGTGTTTTGTGAAGTTGCGTCAAAAAGTTTGTGTTTGCGAAGTTTTCGGGCGCCTAGAACTTCGAAAACACGGCCGGGCGCCGCCCTTGTATCCCTCCGCCAGCCAGCTCGTAGCGGAGAGCGGCAGGCCTCGACCAGTCTTCTCCAGTCTCTGTTCGGGCGTGGCCGCTCCGGCAGTCTATTCCGTTTCGCGTTCGCGCAATCTATTCGGAACATGAATCTTCATGGATTGATACAATGGAATGCGGGAACATGCAAATACATTGGTAAGTACCAAGTATTTTCCTACAAAATCTCTAATAAAAAATCGTATAGGTGCCGCATGTTTAGGAAGTCCCATGCAATGATTGATCAATAGAAGGATAATAGATTATAATTGATCTAGGGGAGGTTGTAGGACCAGCTAAGCCCAAATGGAATAAATAACATGATACTTATCCGTTTCAGACTTTTCTCAGACCAAATTCGTGGAAAAAACTTAGGTTTTTCTTTAGTCTGATAGTACTCCTATTTCTCTCGATTCATCTCTATTCTTAAAGTTTTATTATGCACGTATAAATTCGCTAGTGTGATTCTAGCTTGCACTTCTCATGAGTTTAACGATTATCTGTAGTAGAACACACTCATAATACTTCGGAACAGGCAGCATATCAAAAGTAGTTCCCTGATTTTAAGTATTTATTCCAACTAGACTATTCCCACTATGTGCAAACATGCTACCTATGAGTTTGACGATTATCCTTAGTCAAACAAATACAAGTAATACTTTTTCGAAACAGCCAACATATCGAAAATAGTTGCGCGATTATACGTATATATTATAACTAGACTATTCCCTTAATGTACAAACACGTTCTTTAAATATGTATTATGCAGTATAAATTCACTAGCGTGATTGTTGCTTACACTACCCATGGATTTAACGATTATCGTCATCTGAGCAAACTCAAATAACACTTCGAAACTGCCAACATATCGAAAATAGTTCCCTGATTATACGGAGATATTGCAAAAATAAATTCACTAGTGTGATTGTAGAGTTGAACACACAAAATAAAACAGGTGCACATCGAAAATACCTTGATTATAAATTCGGGGGTGATTCCCTCAATGTAGGAAGACACGATACAAACGTTCATATAAATTCACTATCGCGATTTTTGCTTACACTAAATGAGTTTAACGATTGTCCTTAGTTGAACACACACAAAATACTTTTTCGAAACAGGCAGCATATCGAAAATAGTTCCCTGATTATAGGTATATATTCTAACTAGATTATTTCCTCAATATGGAAACATGCTACCTATGAGTTTGACGATTATCCTTAGTCGAACAAACACAAGTAATACTTTTTCGAAACAGCCAACATATCGAAAATAGTTCACTGATCATACGTATATATTCCAACTAGACTATTCCCTCAATGTGTACGTTCTTAAATATGTATTATGTGTTATGCACGTATAAATTCACTAGCGTGATTGTTGCTTACACTAATCATGAGTCTATTACTCATAACTCTCTAGCAACAGATTGGTTGACTGAATAGATCACATGAACTAGACGATAATTTACTATCCCGACCTCCGCGGGGAACGCTGGAGGTTCGCAGCTGTACCATCACCTAGCTACCGTCACCTTATCTTTTCCCTGCTGTTTTTCTACTCTCTTTCCGTGCTACTGTGTACTGTTGCGTAAATCGGATCAATCAATCAACTGTTTCCTTTGATGGTGTGATTATTATTAATTATTATAGGGTTAGTTATTTATCGATAGTTATTATACGGTTAGTGGCAGGGGTTCCCACAGGGGGGGGGGGGGGCTATGACGCAGACTGCTTCATTGAAATTCTTGGGGGCCCCAAAAAAATGTTGGGGGGTAAAGTGGATTGAACGTGACGACATTCAAAAATATATTGAACCTAGTAATTAATTTAAATATGGTTTGTTTTTCAATGTGATAATGATGATCTAATGGTGTCCTAAATTTTGTATTACTTTTGTGGGATACAAATGCCCAAAAAGCAACAACTTTTGAAGTAGGTATTTAAAATGGTTTGTATTTTTTACATTTTTGTTTTGTGATCTGGAAAATCTATCAATGACTTGAACCCAGTCAACAAATATGTTACCAGCATTTCTTTCCTAATAAATAATAATTTTTCAGATTCGAAATAGAAATGATTTTTGAAAGTTCTATTGTACAGGGTGTGCAGCGTATGATCCGAAAATCTTCGAGTTTCCAACAAAAAGTGCCTCTTTGAGTTTTTTTTAGAGGCTTAGTTTTTGAGCTATTTCACTTTTAAGATTTTTTCGTGTTTTCGACACACAAAACGGCCTAACTCCGCGATTAGCAAATCTAAGTTCGTGGAAAAAGCTAAAAATATTATCGTCTGAGTTTTGATAATAATTTTTAAAAGGATCTAAGGGTTAAAAATGAGCCTGAAAAGTAAATTTTGTCAAATTTTGAAAAAAATTTTTTTTTAGTGGCTCATTAGTTCCCTTAATTTTAATGATACGTTTGAGCCTGTAAGCTTAAAAAATGCGCAAAAGTCTCAGCTTTTTTGGACGGGCGCATATTTAATTTTTAGGTTTTTTAAAAGAGTTAACTTTTTGAGGAAATTGTGATTTTTGCAAAAAAACGTGTATTTTCAAGCACATTTAGTTTTTTTCATTTTAAAAAAGAGAATAAAACTTACATAACTGAAACATCTTTTCTTTTTCCAGGTGTAGAATGTATCATGTCAAATTACCTAAAAAATTTAAGTTTGAGGGAGAGGAATGAATTGATGCAAATCAACTGTTAAATGTTTCCGTTCTTGTACCGTGTCAATCTATCGTTGATAGAAAATCGTCACGAGCAAAATGTTGAGTATTAATGTGATTAACGGTCAAAGGTAGACCCACACACCAGTTCAAATTTGCTTGAAAATACACGTTTTTTTAAATAATAATTTTTAAAAGTTTCTAAAACCTAAAAATTAAATAACCATTGCTGAGACTTTTTTTTTCAAATTTCAGGCTCAAATAGCATCATTGAAATTAAGAGGGACTAAATTAAAACGATTTTTTTCAATATACAAAATTTACTTTTCATTCTCGCTTTAGTTCCGAAAGTATTATTAAAGACTGAGACGATAGACAATTTTGTGTTCTTTCTAACGGCATGAGATTCCTATTTCTGTTGAAAAGCCGCTAGTTCTTCTAGTGACGTATTTTATAACTAACGGTATCTTAATGATGATCTCTATGACATTTTGTTTAGTTGTGGAACACGTGTGCGAAGATTTCTGGATCATACGCTGTACACCCTGTGTGGGGACTACCTACAGACAATTTTAATGAGTTCATTTATTTATTTCAATTTAATGATTCATTATTTATTTCAATTTAACTCCATTGTAACCTGACGTCAACTGAGTTCTAAAAACAATAAAATCTGATAAAAATTCTCGTTGCGCTTTTCGGCGATGATAAAAATACGTTTCCCATACCTGTATATACCAAAATTATCAATTCTGGGATGGTGTCTTAATGTGGTGAAGGTCTACCTTCTCTGGTGGAGCGTAATTCTTCTAGACGTATTTTGATAACTACACGTATCTTAATGATAAAAACATTTTTTTAACCAGTAGTGTTTTAGATGGTAGTGGAAGGGTGGTTACTGTGAAATCGTAACATTACTTTTTTTGGATATGATTCATTACTTTTTCATTTGTAAACTTTCAACTGCGTTTTCCTCAATTCAGCTTTTTACGATTGGGTTTTGATACTGGGCGGGTGGTAATGTGGTAGGTCACTTTCTCTGTGACGGGCCTGCGACCAATCTAGCCTCTGGTGTCTGGGAAGCCCATCATACTGGTGAAATTTTGGCCAATCATACTTGGGTTGATAGGAAACATAAAAAGGCCGGTCTGTCGCTGAGTTGCTAGGGCAGATGAAGCCCTACGTCAGTCCATATTTACCCAAAAAAATTGTGTTTTTGGCAAAATCCGTCTGCCCTAGCAACCCAGCGGCTCTTCAACGGCAGACGTGCATTTTTATGTTACCTATCAACCCAAGTATGATTGGCCAAAATTTCACCCATCTACGAATCAGTCGTTTCTGGACCCTCAAATTCGTGTTTTCTGACTACGTCTGCACGTAAGATCCAGCCACTGTGAAGTTTCTCATGGATCAAATTATCATTGGCCGAAATGGTATCCATCTACCTGTGAGTCGGATTTTCATAGTTTTGAGGCCTGTTGCACTGACCGCTATCTTTTAATCCGACGGCTTTAGAATGGCAGACCTGCGTTTTATATATAACCTCAGTGAGTATTATAAAATTCAGTAATTGGTACTTTTCTATCGATCAGTTGCCCTCTTCCAGCCGGGCTCCCAGACTACCTGTAAACGGTTGCTTTCGTGGTGGCAGTGGTTGTATACCCTGGATGGACAGCTACGCTTGAAAGCTAAGGTGTAGTTTCTCTCCTGGTAGATTCGTCTTCTAGGATGGTGTCGGCTTGTGTGTCATGTGGCTTGGTTATGTGACTTGGTAGGCCAAGCTAGAATGCTCTACCTGTGGTGCCCTGTGCAAACAGGTACTCACATCTCCTGAAAACCTTAGCATTTCCCAATATTAATGGTGAAATCCCTAAATCGTTATGGGGGAAAAAAGGGTATTGACATATTGACAGTTAGTTTATTTTAGGTGAGTCTGACCAATATGGTCTATGCAACACGAATAAACATTCGTTGCACAACCTGGCGACCAACTAACGAAGAAAACGATTAGGTATAGTAAGCTAAGTCTGCCCCCACCCTTGCTCAGATTTTTTCGTGGATTTCCTCGAAAAAATTCTTTTTATGTTGTATTCTCTATGTTGAAGTAAAATGTGGAGCTATTGAGATATTTGTATGCATATTGATTGAAGTATTTCCTCCATTTCTTCAAGTAAAAGCAAAACCTTCAACTCTATGCTTACCACCCAGTTTATTTCCATGTATGTAATGCCATAATTTTACTCTTGATCGGCTCCAACTTGTTCATTGTCAAAATTTCAGTACTGCGATCTTAAATAGTATTGGTTAACTTACATTGATGTGATTCGCTCCGGTGATGCCGGATAGACGTTTACATTCGACATTATTAGGACAATCGGCTCGTCTGAGGGCCCATTGGAGCAGATTGAAATAGTCTTGATATTCGTCGTTCCCTCCCACCCATCTCGCTGCAGATCTTGCCACCTTGAACCTTGGATCCTAAAGGATGGAATAAAAGCGCTAAAGTAGGTATTGAAAAGATCTGAATATTGAAAACTTTCGACAACATAAACGTTTTCATGTTAGTTATTGATAGACGTCCTTTCAATGAATGGAATGAGCCCACCCGGACCGTTTTATGTTCATCCGTTCGCTCTCCGTAAGGGCTAGAAGTTTGACAGAAAAAGAACGTCAACACGAATGTGAATATTGACGTACGCTTGTACATAGTAAAAATCTCCTATAATTGTTTGTAGGGAACTTGATATCTTGGTTCCTCTACTTTACTTTCTCTTCTGAAGGAAGATAGTGGTTTTTGTAAAGCTTTGGTTAGCGGATCAGCTGGAGTCGGCAGGGAGTATTTAGGAAGTTTCTGTAGTGTAAACCAATAATTCCAAACGGCCCAAAGGACCAAAACCTGTCCTAGAAGCTTCAGGGTCCTTGGGGCGAATTTTGTTCTTAATCAATTTACTGCGCTGGCATATAAGAAGGGCGGGCTTTTTGAGGCATCCAAGATAACGAGGCGCTTATTTTAAAAAATGTACCCCATACTACGCCTATTAAACATGGCTCAGTGATCTGCATAGAAGGGTTATTCTAATACAGTGACGTAACGTTTTTTCCGCCCCCCCCCCCCCCCCCCGCAAAATATTTTTAGGGCCCCTCTCGATGTTTTTTAATGTGTTTTTAAAGCAAAATAATGTTTTTTTTTTTTTTGCGAAGTTTTTTTCTACGGTCATCGTACAATACGCTACGATAACCTAACTAAAAATACATAATATAATATAACAATTTAACCTACCTTAACGAACTCGAGACTTCTAGTCTACGTAGCAAACTTTTGTATGACCGAGTGTTATAAAAGTCAACTTTTTCCTAGCCACACATCAGTTCCTTCAGTAATTTTTAAATATCAATATGGTACGAACTGGTTGTGACTAAGATCGCATTCTGTTACTTAGAGAACAGTTCCCGATAGGAAGAAAATACTATCGGTTATCCGGACCTTCACATCCTATCCCTTTATCCTATCCTCACATTAATAACTGCTGAATACTTGCCCAAAGCCGAAGGCTTTCATCCACACCAATCGCAGCCAGCGTGTTTGAGCGCTTATCACTAGCGCAGTAGCAGCCTATTCGTTGACGCTTATTACATTACGCAACACCTCATTAGTCATCCTACGAGATAACTCCCCGATCATCATGAGTCATCAGAGGTCATACACGTACGTTGGCTGCGATTGGTGTGGATGAAAGCCTTCGGCTTTGGGCAAGTATTCAGCAGTTATTAATGTGAGGATAGGATAAAGGGATAGGATGTGAAGGTCCGGATAACCGATAGTATTTTCGGGAAATCATAACATGATAAACGATAAGGGAAAAGGGAAGTTTCTGTATATATAAGAGAGATGGCACGGACGTGCGATATCATTACAGTTCGTTCAGTGATTTAGTGACTTTTTGTGTATCAAACGATGTCTTCTATGAAATCTCAGCTCGAAAAACACGAAGCAGTTGAAATTCACTTGGACCAGGAGCAAGTTTTTTCGGACATCACCACGAGTTCTCAAGCATGGGGAATGGAAGACTTGGTGCCGTCGATCGGTTCCGAATCCGAAATCGGATTGGTGGCAGCCGAAAACCAGAACGTTGTTCTCGTCAGTGTTCAAGAACAAGAAGATCGGCGTTTAGACGCACGGCGACGCAAAGAGGCCAAGGTAAACGCTGTGTTGAACACGAAGAAGAGAGCGAATACCGACGCACAAAGCGGCGGAAACATGATGAAGAGGAAGAAGCCGTCGTCGGATGCCATACCGACTCCTTTGAGGGAATCAGTGCGGGACCCTCAAGAATTGGAAGAGTACGCGGAGCAAACTCAATCAGTGCTACATCATCATCTCTCACGGGAGGAGGCGGAAGTGTCGAAGGAAATCATCCGGCAGTTCGAGGATGTTCTGGACAGTATCGAAGTGAATCAATGGATACCGTTTACCGACTACATGTACAATGCGGATCTCGAACACCTGTTGGATACTCCTACCCAGAAATCGGACCCAGACAAGGTTCGATTCTGGAAGAACATATTGCGTTTGTTCAAGGAGAGTCACGACAAACTGGACAATCTGCAGGAAGGGACTCGGGCATACAAGAAGTTGTCGTCGCAGACCCTACTCGACTGTATGATATTGGCGTCGGGGAATTCACCTTGGTTTCAGACATTTTGTATCCCGCGAGGAGACACGGAGCGTACACTGAGATTATTCAAGAATTTTGCTCCACCTTCTCACAAACCTGGAAATATGCAAGAAAAGACACACCCCCAGTCAACCTCATTTACGGCGTCCATGCATCAGAAAACTGGGAGCACATCCACCTGTTACACAGATGCCACTGTGAGGGAAGAGGCTGTCGCGACTGGATCGGCAGCCTCATTAAATCCCTTTCTGACAGGGGGATCGTTAGCGGACATTTTCGGCAGTATTACCGACGTCGCACGGCCGAAGATGAACTGGCCCTCGTCCACTACATTTGTCAGGACGAGCGGAGAAGAAGGGCTATTGTTTTCTCTTCCGGAAAGCAGTTTGCCCTTCGCACTGGACCTAAAGTGCTACCAGTTATCCCAGATGACGTCCATGGACGGGAGGGAAATGTGGAAAAGTGCGGAGTTCCGTTCCAAAATCACATACGACTCATCGAGCCCGATTCATCATGCGATGAAAGCGCTTCAAGCGGCAATCGCAAGCGAGTTAAGATCAAGAGCCGTCGTACCAACGCTGACCTCTGTGAAGAAATACAAGTGAAATTGCTGAACATTGGATGCGATCCACTAGAAGGCGGTATTCGTACGAAGTATTGGCTCGCAGATAAGGACTTCAGAGGTTTGGACATCAATTCATTTACAATGAAGACAGCTCTGATGATGTGCTCGACAATGTTTCGTGAATTTAAGATACGTGATTACTTGGATTATTACGTGGATGGAAACGTTGATCCCATTTTCTCCGCCGATAGCCGTGAAACATACGCTGAAAGATATTACGACGCTAAGAGGAGTGCCGAAATAGTGTTAGATGTTTTGCTGTATCAATGTAATTATGATAAGAATGAAATGTTTAGTTTTTTGCAATTTCTAACTAATTGGTTTAATAGAAGAACATTAAAAAAAAATACTTTATGCATTATTGGCCAGCCTAATAGTGGCAAGAACTATGTTTTCGATTCTCTTAAAAGTTTCACATTGTCTCATGGCACAATAACTGATTTAACTAAGTCGAATAGGTTTGGGCTTCAAGATTGTGTTGATAAAAGAATTGCTTTCTGGGATGAAGCTGTATTTGATCCAAATTTTGAAGAACAACTACTTGCTGTTTTAGGGGGCACAGAAACTAAAGTACCCGTTAAACATCATCCTTCAGCTCCTTTAAAGCGAATACCTGTATTAATTACATCTAATTACGATACGATTCCTGATAGTAATAGGTTTAATTCACGAGTGTACAAAACCAGAAGGTGGAAGGAATTCTCGCATTATTTTGAAAATGTTACTCATCTACCAGATCCAATGTGTTGGTGTTTTATATTTAATATGTTTATTGATAACCCACATCCAAAATTGAATTGTACATGGTTAATAGATAAGTATTTGAAATAGAAATTTAAATATAAATATGTATAATAAAAACCAATTATGTACAATAAAGACCATTCGATTTTTGTAAATTTTGTGCTTATTAAGTCTACCCTATTGAACTAAACAATTAAATTTTAACTATCGGTAAATACCAGTATGAAACAGTTCTAAGGAATTCGTCAAGAGTTATTTGGTCATGATGAAATTGTTCAATAACATTCCGTAGTTTTCTCAAACAGTAGTCACGTTTCGTATTTGTTGTTGTTGATGTCAAAGGATCGTGTAAGCTTCTTATCTTGACGTAGATCACATTTTGCATTTCAATCATTTTCGTGAGAAATACATTGATATTTGGCTGTCGACGATGAAAGTATTTTGATAAATGGGAATTGAAAGATTCACACGCATTAGTCGTTTCTATGAATATATCCCGATGATTCATTGCATTAAATGCCCATACATGTGGAGGATATGTGGCGTCTTCACTTATATAAGTACTAACGAGAAAATCTGCCAGTCGATCGTAGCGTTCACCTTTTGGTTTGTAAGTCATGAAATAATTTATAAATGAATTAACGACCTGTTCTGGAGTTAGGAATATTAAACCGAAAAGGTTCCTAAGCCATTCCCCTTCCTCTGTATTTTCATTCAATTGGTTGCTGAGGCCAAGTTTTATTATATACCTATACCAACAGGTAGATAGGTGATATTTACAACCAATAATGCGTGCATTGGGCCATTCTTTGATCAAGGCATTATGAACTGCTAGCTCGAAATCTACAATAATTAATTTTTCGCTTGTCTGGCCGTTCATGAAACGTGATATTTTTCTGAATAAGGAAACATAAGTAGACTCTAATTTGTCTTTTAGGAGGCAAAACAGTACAGGAACGTATCGCCCGTTGACACAGCAGTGCACAGTGTACAATTGGTAGAACAGTTTGGGGCAATACTTGAACGTTCCGTCCATGAGAATGATTTTCGATTGCATTAAAATATTGATGTTCGTACCGCACCCTAGAATAATAATATTGTTCACTTCATCATTATCGCAAATGAAGTTTTCGCCATTTGAAGTTAAACAAGTATTAAAACCTGCGTTAATTTGCAAATGCAAATCTTTAAGGTTATTGGGAATTTGTGGTATCATTTTACGACGCCGTTCCCATATTCGCTTTCTCACACTGCGGATATCATCTTCGTGTACGTAATGGGCAAATTCGTTTACACCTAATTCTTGATTGATTAACTGAGATGGATAATCGCAAACATTTGAAGAAGCACGTAACTTACAAGCATTGGTAACTGCTTGACGACCGAGTTTTTTTATATCCGCTACGTGGTTATGGGACACTTGTACTCTCAGCATTAGATTTTGCGAATTCGTGAACACCTTGGCTGCACAGTTCTTCACACGGCACACCCATTTGACAAGTCCGGTTGAGTCAACGCGTTTACGATTATACTTAAAATTATTATAAATCAACACTTTTGCTCCGCGCTCACTGTCAATAAACGTGTATGAGAACATGTTGGACGATGAATGAATGATTGATAAATAGGATACAGGTACTTGGAGAGTGTGTTTTTCACATACACCTGTCCGGAGGTGATGGATATTAAATACGTACGATCCATGCTGCGTTGTGCAGGTGTTATACATTCCGAAATATGGAGGAAGACATAGGTACTGTTTTATTAAGAGCTATTGTGATTCACGTCCCTGTCACAGTAACAGTTGTTTCTACCAAGCGTTCAGAACTGGTGGACGAGTCCGGACGCCAACTTAATTGCTTTCGAAAATTTCTTATCAGCGGTGGACGAATCCGGACGAGAACAATAAGTAGGTAGTTTCTTTTTCTTCGAAAATTCGCTAATACTACGGCAGTTGAAAGAATTTTTAATATTTCTCTTTTTCCACGTTAGGTAGCAAGCAAACTAGATGGCATTGTTTCCACCTGGAGTTTACCAATTCAATTGGAGCCAACGTTCATGATATTGATTTATACTAACTTTGGCATGATGGCAAAACATGTTTCACAGGTGATAGATCGATTATTGAATTGTAGGAGATATGCATAGAGCACCTTCGCAAATCTGTTCTCAACCAAAATACATATTTGGATTGATCAGTTGATCATATTTGTGTGCCTGCAGAAATTTTGCAGGAATTTTGTTCCTAATCAATTTACTGCGCTGCCATATAAGAGGGGCGGGCTTTTTGAGGAATCTATATTGCAATTACAAGATAACGAGGCGCTTATTTTAAAAAATGTACCCCAGACTACGCCTATTAAACATGGCTCAGTGATCTGCATAGAAGGGTTATTCTAATACAAAAACGCTGCAAATTCATTCACTGGGGTTTATTATTCAATGATTCATGATTTGAATTTCTACTAAGCTTTGGAGTGTGCGTGTTTCACAGGTGATAGGGTGATTATTGAATTTCAGCAGGCACACAAATATGATCAACTGAACAATCCAAATATGTATTTTGGTTGAGAACAGATTTACGTGCTCTATGCATATCTCCTGAAATTCAATAATCGCTCAATCACCTGTGAAACACGCACACTCCAAAGATTAGTAGAAATTCAAATCATGAACGCAAGCCAATTGAATAATAAACCCCAGTTAAAGAATTTGCAGCGTTTCATGCGTATCAGAATGCTTCAACCCGTGTATCGGCTACAAAGCCTTTTAGGAGTTCACTCCAGTATCCACATTACGACATCACTACATCACTAGGTTACTGCGATGAAAATATAAACAATAATAAACCAAAAAAAGCAAATGTTGGCACCATAAATCGGGCCGTATATCGGTAATGGTTTGAGCTACGAACCTGAGGAAGGGCTCATTCGATTCCTCATGGAAAGTTCTTCAAAAAGAGTCCAAATTTAGGCCGCTTTGACTTTTTTTGAGGTTTTTAGGGATTTTACAAAACTGGCTAAAGAATTGGCTCGTTGTCGGACCAATACTGATTTTTCTTGAAAATTTCAGATATTTTGCTCCAGCCGTTTGGGAGAAGTCGTGCGTTCGGCGTACGACGTACGGACGGAAATTTTTTTATTGCAGATTCGGATTCTACACCCTTTGAAAAGTAAACCATGAAATTTTAAGGGAGGGTTAGAATTTTTTTTTTTTTTTTTTCAAGAGCGATTACAATGGTTTATTATTGAATAATAAACCAAAATAAGTTTACCTTTATGTAATCATTTTCAGCGTTTTGATTTAAATTTACCTTCCATATTAACGCACTCTTTTGTGCTGATTATATTCTCTGAATAAACCAGTTTTATTCTTCGTCGTGATAAAATCTGTTCAGGTACAGTAATAGAATGAGCGATCGGCGTGTAGTGAGTTGAAGAATTTCATCAAGTGACTTAATTGGTCGTGCTATTCATCTGGTATTCAAGGTGATCTCGTTGCAATACCACGTTTCACACAAGAGCTCATCAGTTGGAAGAACAGCCAAGATGTTGTATTTCAAAGAGGGAACAATGCAAGATAAGCGAGATCTTATCTTGTAGCGAAGTTCTGCTAAGTTTACTTCGACATACGAAGGACATTCGAAACAATGGGAATGGCATAGAAAACATGCGATTTCGTGCTGCGGTTTCCTGCACAACCTAATACGTCGAGGACGTAGAAGGGAAGGGGAGGCAAAGGGGACATTTTGGCCCCTGTCCAAAATTTTACATAATACCCTAAAGGGTTCTATCAAAAAGAAAAATATAAAAATTGCGGAGTTTCCACTTGTCAGTCAGCGCTGCTGTTAGCAGTGTAGAAGTGTGTAGTTAGGAATCGGATCTAGGATAAAAATTGGGGGTCCCCTTATGAAAATCCTAATTGGTGTCGGTTGCGCACATTTGCGCATGGGTACAATGCGTAACTTGGACGAATTTGAAAACCTTGTCAAAAACACGCAGATTAAACAAATTTTTAACGATTACTTTTGTTGCCCGTAAATAACGATTTTAGAAGGGGTGGACTTGGTAGACACTTTGTATAACTTGAATAACTTTGAAAAGAAGCGATGATTAGGGTTCGGATCGATATGACGTAAAAACGTCGGAATCTGACAGAAACCTTTCGCAGACACATTGACAGAAACCTTTGTAAATGTGACCTGAAAAGGAGCTATAACCTTCATACAGGAAAAAAATGGAAAATCATCTTAAAAACTAAAACTAAAAACCTCATTTTTATGTTCAAAAACACCCGCTAATAAGATGATTTTTTCACGCGGAATGAACAAATAAACAAACGGACAGCACCACGTAAATCAGCGTTAAGAAACAATGAAAGTTCAAGTGCCCGACTTTAGAGTTCACCATCATCCACAATTTGACAATTTTGGCATTGCGCAACTTTGTGTGATAAAAAAATTGGTTGAGGGATCGAAGTTTCATGAAATTTTGTGTAGAATCCGAATCTGCAATAAAAAGTTGAGGTTCCCTTTAAAATAAAAAAGTTGTTGAGCGGGGTGCGCAAATATGGTATTTCAAATCCTTGCAAAAAAATATGAAGATTAAAAAAAAAACTTTATTTGTTTACTTTAGTTGAATTTTGATGTTGACAGGTTGATGTCATTGTTTCGAGTTTCTACTAGCTTATTGCATCGATCATTAAGAAAGCCATGGCAAATCGATCAAATCTTTCCGGAAGAACCAAACCTGTGCAACGGAACGCGTTTGGGGATAACGAAATTTATAAATAATGTGATTTACGCGACGATACTCAAAAGGACATTCGAAGTTGATGAAGTTCTCATTCCAAGGATCCCGATGATCCTTCATGCCGTTTTGAGTTTAAACGATTTCATTTTCCTATCCGTCTTGTATTTGCCATGACCTTAAAATCACAAGGCCAACCCTCAAAAAATTGCGGAAATCCATGTTTTCCCCGTAGTCAATTATATGTGGTATGTTCACGGGTTGGAAGACCATTCGCGTTAATTGTTTTTGCACCAGGTAATTAAAAAAAAAAATGTCATCTATCATAAGGTGCTTACATAAGAAGTGGAAACCATGCATTAAAAAAAATACATGGCCAATAAATAATCCTTAAATTACTTTTTTTTGGTTTATTATTCAATAATAAACCATTGTTATCGCTCTTGAAAAAAAAAATTTTAACCCCCTATGAAAATTTCATGGTTTACGTTTCAAAGGGTGTACAATCCAAATCTGCAATACAAATTTTTCCGTCCGTCCGCCGTACGCACGATTTCTCCCAAACGGCTGGAGCAAAAAATCTGAAATTTTCAGGAAAAAATCAACATTGGTCCGACAACGGCCCAATTCTTTAGCCAGCATTATCATTTAATTTAAAGTACCTTTTAAGGGTTGTCAACGTTTTGTAAAATCCCTAAAATCCCAAAAAACTCAAGGCGGCCTAAATTTCGACTTTTTTTTAAAGAACTTTCCATGAGGAATCGAATGAGCCCCTCCAGAGGTCCGTAGCTCAAACCATTCCCGATTGCCCGATCCATGGTGCCATTGCCGATTTATGGTGGCAACATTTGCATCCACATTCACTACATAACTAGGTTACTGCGATCAAAACAAACACAAGAGTTTTTTTTTGTTTTGATCGCAGTAACCTAGTGATGTAGTGAATGTGGATACCGGAGTGAACTCCTAAAAGGATTTATAGCCGATACAACGGGTTGAAGCATTCTGATATGCATGCATTCTGATATCCGTCTTACGAAATTTAAAATTTTCAAATAGAATATTTTTCCATTGTAATCGCTCTTGAAAAAAAAAAAAAAAAAAAAAAAAAAAAACGCTGCAAATTCTTTCACTGGGGTTTATTATTCAATGATTCATGATTTGAATTTCTACTAAGCTTTGGAGTGTGCGTGTTTCACAGGTGAAGAGCGATTATTGCATTTCAGGAGGCACACTAATATGATCAACTGATCAATCCAAATAGTTATTTTGCTTGAGAACCGATTTAAGTGCTATATCCCTGAAACACGCACACCCAAAGCTTAGTAGAAATTCAAATCATGAACCATTGAATAATAAACCCCAATGAAAGAATTTGCAGCGTTTTTATTTACTGCATTAATATTCAAATAAAAAAATTGATCTTGATAAAATTAAAGTCCGCTCATTCATAACCCCTAAGGCGGAACGAAGTTCGCCGGGTCAGCGATATAGGAATAAAATATGCAAATATGACCGAATCCGGACTCAAGCGATGATCCGCAGTCCAATTTATGAACTTACCTGTTGTTTATCTGCAGATTCGCCGGTAGACAGAAGAGTAGCAATGCATAACGTTGGAAGAAGGTTCACTAGTTGCATTATGTCGTGGAATAGAACGGCAAGCGGTGGTAACTAAATATAAACGGGAATAAATCCAACACTTAAGTCAATTATTATTACGTCGTCGAAAAAAAAGCGAGAAGCACCCGTTCGAAAATCAAGAAAGTTCAAAACACAATCATTGAAACTCTAAAGATAATAAAACGTTATAAACAGTTCGTAATCTTTTTTATATGAGTGGCCACCTTAAACACTATCGGTTGTTAAATTGAAAAAACATGACTTATAAGTGGTTGAAGCAGTTTGGTATTAACGATGGCGAGTTCTTTATTTATTTTCGAGGGTAGATGTTGCATGAAATGGGGTTAATGAGATGTTTGAGTGTTGCATTCGGTAATAAAGGTTTGTAATGATCGAAAAAAAAAAACGGAGTCTTTGGGACATTAAATATGTGACTTGGGAACGTTGTCATCTAGCAGAAGATTATACCAAATAATAAAAATAAATGAGTTAACCAATACTGAATTAATTATAATTTTTTGGGGTACCTGTATTACCTAGCGGAGAATCGAACACGGGGTTCCCACTTGTAAGGCACGGGATTGTACCAGTGAGCTCCAGAATGTTAACATTGTAGAAGGTTTGTGTTTTTGTGTTGGATCCCTGCCGGAGGGGATCCACAACACGAAATTCGGGGTTAAGGGGACAGCTATACGAGGTCCGTTCAGAAAGTTCCCGAACTTTATTTATTTAAAAAAAAGTACTGTACTTAGAAATCATTTGTCAGGGTCCCCTTCAAAGTACTCCCCGCCCCAATGCACACACTTGTCCCAACGGTGTTTCAACTACTTAAAACACTCCTGGAAGGCTTCTTCTGGGATGTCCATAAGCACCCTGGTCGAATTTTCCTTTATTCCCTCTAAGGTGGCAAATCTTTGTCCTTTCAGTGGTTTTTTTTTTAGTTTGGGGAACAGGAAAAAGTCGCAGGGTGCCAAGTCAGGCAAGTACGGGGGGGGGGGGGGGGGGAGCACAGGGGTCCCGTTTTTGGTCAAAAACTGACGGGTTCTGATCGCCGAATGAGCTGGCGCGTTGTCATGCTGAAGAAACCACTCGCCGCTCTGCCACATTTCGGGCCGTGCCCGCCTGATTCTTTCCCTTAGGCGTTTCAAAACTGTAAGGTAGTAGTCAGTATTGACTGTTCTGCCTGCTGGTAGGTACTCATGATGAACAACCCCCTTGGCGTCGAAAAAAAAAACAGTCCACATGACCTTCACGTTTGAGCGAACTTGTCGGGCTTTTTTTGGGCGAGGAGAATTTTCACCGACCCATTGTGAAGACAGTGCTTTGCTCAGTTATCATAGAAACAGTTTCGGTGAAAGATTTCTTCAATTTCACACAAAATTTCACGGCACAACGTTGTTCTTTCGAAGAACTCATTTTCCCCAATTCACGTTTTCGACCGACACCAGAAACATACCTTCACTAAAACAGCTGTAAATAGCAAACTACGAAAGATAAAGACAAGCGGTTTGAAGGAGGTTATTCTGGAGATTCCGCCGAACACGGTGCACTCCGCTGCGTTCAAAACAAACCAATAGGACCCGCGCTATTCAAAAAGTTCGGGAACTTTTTGAACAGACCTCGTACAGGGTGTCTAGTAAAAAGTATGATTTTGAATGAAAGAAAACGTGTTTTTTTAAAGCAAAATCGAGTTTTTCATGATTTCAAAACTTGGCGGTTCGGGTCAAGTTAGTTTCGTATTCTACATGATTTTTCACGCTGAATCGAATGGTGATACTCCCAATCCTCTCAGGCAATCCCGAAAGAACGTATCGGGTCTCGTGTTTCAACAGGCATTCTGCGTTATCATTTTTTATTAACTATAGTAGGTTTTCAAAACGTCCCCCTCCTTGACTTGTACTATGGCGGCATCTTTTGATCATGCTCCTCGAGACGTTCCGTAGTTGGTGAGCGTTTTGCATTACCCCGGCGCATTCGTGCACTCTGGAAAAACGGAAAGTATTAGTTTGATTACTCGCTTAGGTAGCAGCAGAGTAAGATAGAGGTTTTGGGTAGTATTGATCTGCAGCTGACCTATCTCCCGTCCGGAGAGCTCTAGGTTTAGAATGGTTGCAGGCCTGACAAAGGCGGCTTCTCTTCATGACAGATTGTCTCCTGGTTGTGGGCTTATCCCAGTCCGTAAGCAGCCACGAGGGATACACCAAGGACTGCAGCCCAGAGGACCAAGTCGGGGGATACATCTACAATCACTACCTATAGGGCAGACTATTCGATATTCATCTGCCCTGACATTCTAAACTTACCTAACTTAACCAGGGCAAATTACTCTATATTCATCTGCTCTGTGTTCTCTATTTAAATGGCATCCATGCGTTCGCATCTACTTAGACTACTACTAAAACACTTAATGTCTAGAACTCACTCGCCTACCTGGTCCCCATGGCACTGCGCCAGACCTCTCCTCATCCTTTGCCTGCTTCCAGAGTTCATACCAATCTTTCACTCTTATTAAAAACACATCCCATTCAAACCCAAGCTCTCTTGCTTTAGACTTCGGCACACCACACTCCGCTGCAAACAGACCGCAGTCAAAGACAACGTGGTGTACGGTGCCCACCTCACCACATTCACACAGACCACTATCTCTTAGATTGAAACCACACAATCTTTCTGCTAAGTCCCCGTGGCCAGATATCACCTGGGTCTTGAGGAAATCGAAGACCACGATTCCAGCATCCATTCCTTCTTTCACTCTGGGCAACCACCCATACGTCCATCTACCCCTCACAACAGTGGGAAATCCGATTGATTTTAAAAGTAGAATGTGGCGTAGTAATAATTATTTTACAATATCGCCGTAGTTGACTTACTGAATAAAGATTTTTGGTTTATAATCGGCTGCGAATAGTTCTGAATCACTGGCATCAATATCTTCCAACCCAAAAAACTAAAATCAGAGGATGACATTAAAAATATATTCAAAACTTTCTTAGTGGCAATAATTTCTTATTCGTTATTGATAGACATTCAATGAGTTCTAACGTTCAAAAAGGGTGATATAATTGCAATGGAATACTATTTTAACAAGTTCCATTTGAAATCGAGTTGTTAAAATATTTTTATTTTATATATTTTGGGACAAGTGATGCGTAGGTAGGGGTCTACTTTTGTCTCGTAAAATTTCAGTTTCAACGTTTGTGCATGGATGCAGTATATTGTAGGTACTTGGATTTAAGTTTTTGGTACGTACGAAAAATTTCTGAATTTGCATTATTCCATTATAAACGTTTGTGTAATGTTTCCGAGTTTGTAACATAACGCCGATCTGACTGTATAGATAAGTGAAAAAGAAAAACTGTTTCACAACCGAAATGTGTAGCGTGCAGCGTTCACATCTCTGAACTAAGAACAATGATAAATATTTACAACTGTTTGCTCCTCTTTTAAGCTGTCAGAACGGTTAGTAATTTATGATACTATCAGGATAGTTGCCTTTTGACAGTCCGTTTTGGTCCAGTAATGATCGAGTAAAGAACTTTTTCCTTTTCTAATTCCTTCGCAATTCTTAGCAAAAAACTAACAGCATATAATCGTAGGGTTTCACTTGAAATTTGTTGGTATACATTCCATGATTGACAGATTTCAAAATCAGTCTATCCACCGTGGGCTGGACAGTGAGGCCAAATGACCGATTAGGATGAGAAAACCTCCGACCAGAAGAAAAATATCGTTAAATCATCCGATTTCCGTGTGTTTTTATCGCTTAATCGATTGAAATTAAATTATACACCCAATAATCACTATCAATGGCGTTAAATGAGGGGAAAAAAGGTATAAATTCTAAGATAAAAGAGAAAAAAAATAGTAATTATCATTCAAGTTTATTGTTCAGTAAATAGTTTCACTTTAGTAGAATAATGTTTAATGGCTTTATAAGTAATTATAAGGTACTTATCTAATAGTTGGGAACAATCAGTAAAAGTAGACACAACTGGGAAAAAAGGAAATTACGAATCAATCAAGTTTTTACTCAATTAATTATTATTTTTTGTGTTTCTTCGAAGTAATTAAATATTGTTGAATAATTTGGAATGACAAAGAGCAGATTCAATTTCAAATTTTTAAATCTTCTTATAAATTTGGAGCATCAGTTTTTGCTTCCGAGTCTACCAAGGTAGCGGAAGCATTGTTTTCACTTTCGGAATGTGAAAATTTTTTTGTCTCCGAAATCAAAAATTCCACTCGCATTTTGCGTTTTAGACCTTTCTGAACAATTTCGGTTCCGTGTCTGTCTGTGTGTCTGTGAGTCTGTCTGTCTGTGTGTCTGTCTGTCTGTCAGCAAATCCTTGTTACGGGCAAAACTACACGAAGTTATTCGATTTCGAGAAATTTTCAGGGATTGTTCGGTTCGATGTGTAGATGGTCTCCTATAAGTTTCATGACCCCCGGAATCAATAGTAGTCTCTGCGCATGCGCGAACGAAATCCTTGTTACGCTCATAACTCCGGGAGTTCTTGACCAATTTCGATGAAATTTTCAGGGATTGTTCGGTTAGATGTGTAGATGGTCCCTTTGAGTTTCATGACCCCCGGATCAATAGTAGCTTCTGCGCATGCGCAAACGTGAAATCCTTGCCACAAGCATAACTCCAGGAGTTCTTGACCGATTTCGATGACATTTTCAGGGATTGTTCGGTTTGATGTGTAGATGATCTATACAGTCATGTTATGGATACGAGGAAGCTATGTGCCACACCCACTTGGCAGACGTTTTTGTTCTGTTCTCTAAACTCCAAAGAAAGGAAAATATAGCAAATCATCATACTTAACTAATTATCACAACCTTATATCTAACTAATTATTAACATTTATTATTTAAACCCGCTCCAGTCTCCGAAATATTAGTTAAAGTAAATTTGCATCTTCCAACAACCCCACCTTAAATTTCCTGAGGGCCAAAAAGGCCTCATAGAACCCACATACCATGCGGGTTTCAACAGCACTCTTCCCTGACAACAAATTGTTACGCATGTGCTCAGGGCTCACTCTACGGAATCCAAAATACTTCAGGCGAAGATAAGCTAATTGGGGACACACACACAAAATATGCTGCAAACTTTCTTGATCCGTTCTGTTGCATAGAACACATAGCTCTCTCTGGTCAATGGCATGCTGGTCGCTCCTAAACCTAACACTCAAGCAGAGAGCACTAGAAAGTCTGAGGTGGGCGAATAGGCGTTTCTCTTCAAGATTCATTTGGAAGTTCAAGTACGGTTCAGGGGCGGAGCAAGTAGAATTCAAAAACTTGTAATCCACAGAAAACGATGACATTTGTACCCGCTCAAGATCCTGATACAGCAGCCTCGTCCTGTAACACACGACGGGAAGAAGAGTTCAGAGCTCGAAGAACAACTTACGTCGTCAACCTGTCCCAGACTAAAACATGATTGCCAAAAATAAGGCTCCGTCCACCAAATATCAAAAGTGGTTTGATCTTTTTCAACCTTGTTGTCAACCTGAAACTCCACCCATCAACCGCACCACAGAAGGTCAACATTCACTCCAATATGCAAGTTGACAACCCAGGTTGTCAACCAAGTTGGTCGTTTATGGGCTGCTTTAGTATTACGGTAGGTACAAACGTAAGAACGACGGGGACTGTGTACCTACGAATATTCGCTTCGAAAAAGAGTTACTTGCCCGATTACGAACGGAACGTCGAGTTTTCAGAGCTTCGATCTTTGGTCAATCAATACAACAAGTAGGAATTCAATAACTTGTGGGTACAAGAGAACGGACGCTGTGTAGATGGGACAGATCATTCTCATTCCGGTTCCATATTTCGACGCGAGTCTTCTTTCATGAGTATATTTAGTTAATAAGCATCGTCGTATTTCCTCTAGCTCTACAGGCTAGTATGTAAGTGCTTGTTAATAGGTTGTGATTGTATTTATTGTGTCAACGTGACTTAGAGAGCTGAGAATGGATCTGTGATAATCAGAGCGATTTAATAGTTTAGGAATCTAGTATGTAGGCAGGATTCATGATAGCCTGGGAGGATAGTCTATTCTCGCCATGTCTCAGTCCTTTTTCAAATAGAAATGACATCTGATAATAGGAAGACCAGAAGTCAACTGAAGAGGTGGACTAGTACCTAGGTGTCATTAACTCCTGTCCCTAATAAATGCTGCATCCCATCAAAATCTGACACCTCCACGTGGTCCGTCACGGGCACACTCATAGAGTCCAGAGGGGACAGGGGGGCCTGCTTTATCATCAAGAAACAATGAGGGGAATCCACTATAGCCCCTTATGCTAATTCCTGCCAGATAGTATTGGACCTGAATGACCTCAGACACAATCTGACCTACTCTGATACAGAAGGCGGTGTTCTAGCTCATTATCGCATTCAACTCATTTACCATTTCCCCCTCCTAATTCAATTGAATATTCAATAATTCAACGAGTTGTTGAATACCTCAAAGACGAGTGTGCCAACCACACATTGTTTCAACCAATAAAGGGTGATACCACGATGCTCTCCTGCCGAAATGCCCCTACTAAAACGTTATAAACCTTTATGAAATAATTTGCAGCGGTTTTATTTCTCTTTTTTTGGGCTATCTCACACTCTACGGATCAATTCTAATAGACCTGACTAAGCCTTGATATAGATTACTCGTAGGTAAAATTCTTTCGAAGAATAAGAGATCATGCTGGGGAACCTAGGAGCTGGCTTTTATATCTTTCGGGATTATCGAAAACATTTGAAATGATATAATGTTCCCAAGTCGAGGAAGCTATGTGTCACAACCAACTTCCCAGAAGTGTTTTCTTCATTTTTCAAAAAATTGCCCCATCCCATGAGAGCACCAGTACTCTTACTTTCCGAACAACCCTCGTAGGTCTTCCTAATCAGATATCGACACCCAACAAGATGCCAGAGTTCATGATATCTGCCATGTGGCAAATGTCACCTCAGTTTTTCCCAAAATGTAATACCGAAATCCATCTTGTTCCCAAATAAACTAATGATGCCCATCAAAATGACATTGGCTACACCGTTTACAAACTCCCACACAATGGCGATACCAAACATGAAGAATCGCTTTTACACAAAGAATCATTAAATCAGATAGAAAGCGATCATGGCGTATTAAACTGGCTGATGCGCATTCGAAATTCAAGTTTCATCATTAACGGTATACAAATGCTGTGACAACAACCTCATAAATTTGAACGATTATTCTTCTTCTCATCGGGTCAAAAATGGTGTTTTCTTTGTCACTTGATTGTTAGTGTTTGTTACAAGTTTATGATCTGACACTGGCACTGATCTAGCCATATTTTTAAACGACGTCAGTTAATCGCCATCTAGATTGCGACATTTTAATGGTTTTTTAGCAAGTTTTATTACTTTTGCTTCTGTACTACCTAAGGTAGGAAATCAAGTTTTGAAGACGAATTGCTTCAGAATCTACCAGAAGTGTAGGTTTCAGCTTCGGGAGATGAACATTTTTCGTTTCCAAAATAAAATTTTCCACTAACATTTTACGTTTTAGACTTTTCTTTTATAGCATTCATGTCTGTCTGTAGTTTGTCCACTCACTGTCATGTCCGCAGATTATTCTACAGCTAATTCCAACAGTTTTCATCTGACTTTGATGATATTTTATATATTGTAATATGCTTATAGCTTTTCCCATCTGAAATTCTAATTATTTTAATTATTTTTTTAACCAATTTCACAGCTATTTCAACCAAATTTATAGTTTTTCCAACAATGATTTGATTTGTTTCTTCATTTAGGCGTATGTTACAATTGATCTCGAAAACTACCGGACTGATTTTAAAAATTCTTTCACCATTAGAAAGATGCACCTTTACTGAATACTAATATTTTAAGAAACTTGAAGATCCCTGCTTACAATGAAGTCACTTGAATCATCATAATGAGTTACACCTTTAACGTATTTTCTAAAACAATAAACCTCCCAAGTTGAAAACAGCGTAACCACAAACTCTAAAAGCTCATTGAAGGATGGAACCTATAAAAATAAAAAATAAAATATAAAAACAACTGCTATGATGCCATAAATATGGATTGAATTGATGAAGAATCTCGTTAATAGTGTTTTCATTGGTGATTAGAAGAAGTGGGGTTCAAAACCTTTCAAACATTTTTTAAATGTTCCATAATGCCCATTTTGGTTTATTATTCAATAATATGATCAACTGATCAATCCAAATAGGTATTTTGGTTGAGAACCGATTTAAGTGTTGTATGCCATATCTCCTGAAATTCAATAATCGCTCTATCACCTGTGAAACACGCACACTCCAAAGCTTAGTAGAAATTCAAATCATGAATCATTGAATAACAAACCCCAGTGAAAGAATTTGCAGCGTTTTGCTTATAATTCCAGAAAATTGGGTCAAGTTGGGGAAGAAGGGTGGGTGATAGAGAAAAGTCGAGGTCATTTTCGGATTCAGCACCCTTCAAAACTACTAGATTACCGGAAAACATCAAAACAGTTTTCAATAACATTTTCTTTGCAGGATGTATCATCATAACCAGTTTACTTTGAATGTTGAGAGTGGGTGATTTCGGTACATGAGAGATCCAGTAAGCATGCCGACCAGTGATCTTTTACCCAAAAAGGATTACCCGCGAATGAAATTCATCGATAACTCACCTTAGTGTGTGGACAAAACATTTTGAGTACCTACCCAAAAAGTTCGGATGTGGCGCTTAAAGTTCGCGGAAGGGCGAAAAAGTGTGAGTGATTAGCCGCGTAGTTGACGACCAACGTGAAGTCGTTGATGCCGTTGATGAAATTCTGCTTACTGACAGACGGTTCACAATCGACGAAATTTCCAATGAACTCCATCCAATCATCAGGGTGAAGACCAGCAGAAGTTCAGTTGGTGAGATCGTTTCAAAGTACTTGGGGTACTCTAAAGTTGCGCTCATTGGGTTCCTCGCCTTTTGTTGGATGAGCACAAACAAAACCGGGTTGCTGCCGCCCAAAAATTTTTGAAATGCATTCTGTTGAAGGGGATTCCATTTTCAATCACATCGTGACAGGTGATGAAACGTGGGTGCACCACACAACTACAGACACGAAAATGTAATACACAAAATAACAACTAATGTAACAAACTGAAACAGTTCGCAGGGTTTTCTCTTCAATTTGCTTCTTGCATTATTGTGCTGGTTGATTCATTCATCGTTAGGACCTTTGTCGTCACCACCAACCTTGTCCTTGGACTAGGCACGTCCGCGGTGAAGACCTCAAAAGTTTAGGGCCAAGGGAACCTCTGAGGTTCCAGCGGTTTGGCACCTTATCAATGGAATCCGCGGACCAAAGGTGAACCGTTGTCGCTAGCTTGCTATTTCACTTCTGCGAAATAAGCAAAATATATGGAAGATTCCTTGGTTTATTACAGTCTTAATAACGAAATATGCTGATTTGTGCGTTACCAGCTTGTTTCTTGGCGAGCTAATTGTACTTCGAAATTCATAACTCTTGTTTTGCTCATAATCTTCAACCTTCGTAATCGACTATTAACAATAGGACGGATCCTTTCGCCCAACCACCACATAATTGTGACACCAATCGGTAAGGAAATAGTAACGCTAAGTGATTCGTTAGGCTAATTTGTTTCCCAATCGATATTCGATGAAATGCAAAGTAGGGCTCCTTTGATAGTAATTGACGAGGCCACCAGCTGAGGGGTTCTTGATGGTGATTTTCAAAATTCAAAATGAGGAATGTCCGTCCGCCATATGGGCCATGAAATGTTTAAGAATTGATGTAAAAAACGCTGCAAATTCTTTCACTGGGGTTTATTATTCAATTGGCTTGCGTTCATGATTTGAATTTCTACTAAGCTTTGGAGTGTGCGTGTTTCACAGGTGATAGAGCGATTATTGAATTTCAGGAGATATGCATAGAGCACGTAAATCTGTTCTCAACCAAAATACCTATTTGGATTGATCAGTTGATCATATTCGTGTGCCTCCTGAAATTCAATCTTCTATCATGTGAAACACGCAGACTCCCAAGCTTAGTAGAAATTCAAATCATGAACGCAAGCCAATTAATAATAAACCCCGGTGAAAGAATTTGCTGCGTTTTTTATGGTTATCAGAATACTTCAACTCGTGTATCGGCTATAAACCCTTTTTGGAGTTCACTCCAGTATCCACGTTCACTACATCATGACGTTACTGTAATCAAAACAAAAACAATAATAAACCTAAATAACGCAAATGTTGGCACCATAAATCGGGCCATACATCGGGAATGGTTTGACCTACGGACCTGGGGAGGGTTTCATTCGATTCCTCGTGGAAAAGTTTCCAAAAAGAATCCAAATTTATTCCGCCTTGACTTTTTTTGAGGTCTTTAGGGATTTTACAAAACTTTGACAAACCTTAAAGGGCACTTTAAATTAAGTGAGAGAGCTGGCTCAAGAATTGGGGCGTCGTCGGACCAACATGGATTTTTCCTGAAAATTTCAGCTTTTTTGCTTCAGCCGTTTGGGAGAAATCGTGCGTACGGCGTACAGCGGACGGACGGAAAATTGTTGTTGCAGATTCGGATTCTACACCCTTTGAAAAGTAAACCATGAAATTTTCAGGGGGGGTTAGCATTTTTTTTTCAAGAGCGATTACAATGGTTTATTATTCAATAATAAACCAAAATCCGTTCTTTCTGTGGCACCTCTCGCCTTGTTCCTTGGTGAAATGATTCAGGTTGTGACAAAATTATTTTAAGTGACTTAACAGATGATTTTTATGCTCATAAAAGCAGTCCAACTTATGAAAATTCTCAAGCATGTTCATTCACTAGGTATGTGTAAAGCTCACACTTGTGATTGCCTTGGGAAGTATCGACTAATTTGAACGCTTCCTTCTCGCCTTCCTCCGCGGTTTCAACAAAACTTATGTACTTTGAGGAGATTTTGAGTTGAGGACCACAAAAATACCTTGCTTCAACTTTTCTTTGTTCATTGCAGGAGATTTTTGGCTATTGTTGGTTCCTTGAAAGTGGCAAACCAGCCGAAAGGCCCACACAAAATAGTTGTTTATTCCTGAGTATATCTGCTTAACTAAGAACCATTGTCCCTGGCTGTACAGTCCAGTTTTGGTAGACCGGTGTTCCGTAAATTGAGGCCGTGCAAAATGGGCGAACGTCAAAAAATGGTTTTTGAGAAAATTTCCGTAGAAGTTTAAAATGCCTTGAAGACGAACGTTCAATTACAGAATTTGTTGTGTGTCACAGTGTTGAGTGAACTTGGGGGTAAATTAGCATCGATGTTCGCCCTTCTGGCTCGCAGTAGAATCCTCGTCACTCCTTTCTTGTGAGGTTTGCTCTTTCCCTGTTTTCCGAGGCAAAAAAGCGAGTATAGGGTTCGTTTGGGCATGTTCAGTCTACATTCCATACTGTCAAATGGTGAAAACATATATACATTTTGCTTCCGAGTCTACCAAGGTAGCGGAAGCATTGTTTTCACTTTCGGAATGTGAAAATTTTTTTGTCTCCAAAATCAAAAATTCCTCTCGCATTTTGCGTTTTAGACCTTTCTGAACAATTTTGGTTCCGTGTCTGTCTGTGTGTCTGTCTGTCAGCAAATCCTTGTTACGGGCAAAACTACACGAAGTTATAGTCCGATTTTGATGAAATTTTCAGGGATTGTGCGGGTTGGGGTGTAGATGGTTCCCTATAGGTTTCATGACCCCCGGATCAATAGTAGCCTCTGCGCATGCGCTAACGTGAAATCCTTGTTACGCGCATAACTCCGGGAGTGAAGAAATTTTCAGGGATTGTTCGTTTTGATGTGTAGATGGACCCTAGAAGTTACTTGACCCCCGGATCAATGGTAGCCTCTGCGCATCCGCAAACGTGAAATCCTTGTTACGCGCATAACTCCGGGAGTTCTTGACCGATTTCGATGAAATTTTCATGGGATTGTTCGGTTTGATGTGTAGATAACCCTGTAAGTTTCATGAAACCCGGATCAATAGTAGCCTCTGCGAATCCGCAAACGTGAAATCCTTGTTACACGCATAACTCCGGGAGTTCATGACTGATTTCGATGAAATTTTCAGGGATTGTTCGGACTGATGTAGCTTTAGTCAATAATAATTTTCAATGATCTATACAGTCATGTTATGGATACGGGGAAGCTATGTGCCACACCCACTTTTTTCCTTTTCGTTTCTTCCTAGCTCGCCCCTCTGACAGGGACCTCAATTGAATACAGAAATAATAAAACATTCGTGAATGATTAGCAACAGGTAAGTAAAATGTGTCTGTTCGTGTCTAGGAACTCTCTCGATAAACTTACAAGTGCCAAGAACTTCCACGACCCGGTCACCTATATCCAGTTCTCTTGTTCTCTTCTTCCTTTCTACCGGGCGATCCTGTTTCTTTTCTCCGGTCGCAAATCGACCGAAGCGACCTGCGGTTCAAAAGTCATCCGACCCGTTTGTTGTTTCTTCGAGAAAAAGAAAGAAAAAAACGGCGATTGTGAGGAGTTTTACCGGATGGGTAAAGACGCCGCTATTTGAATGGGGGATTCTGCCACCGTAAGAGTGACAACGGTATTCACGGAAGGCGCACTTCATTTCGAGGTCGATCGGCGGAGACGCATGTCGAATCTTTTCAAGAACGGCGGAACGAACGATCTGGGAGGTCTTCTTGACAGTAAATATCAGAACAGAAGTTCATGAAGTTAAGTGGTATTTGCTACAACGATATGGCAGATGGTTTGGCCTAACAAACGTCAACTGAACAGTTCAATTTTGTTGCAGTCAAAAGCTATCTCGCTTCAATCCGAACAAGTAGTATTGTCGAGTTGCTGTGTACGGGCGATGTACCATACGCATAAGAAATTGTACAATACGCTTCTTATTTTGGATGGAATTTGCTTGTTATTTTGCTGTTGTTATGACAATGTTATGATTATGGCAGGGAATGACCATTAGTTGGGATATAAGAAAGGTTGACTTAACGAATTGAGTATATTCAATCACAGCAGGTTTGCTTTTGGTTTATTATTCAATAATAAACCATTGTAATCGCTATTGAAAAAAAAATGTAACCCCCCTGAAATTTTTATGGTTTACGTTTCAAAGGGTGTAGAATCAAAATCTGCAATAAAAATTTTTCCGTCCGTCCGCCGTACGCACGATTTCTCCCAAACGACTGGAGCAAAAAATCTGAAATTTTCAGGAAAAATCCATGTTGGTCTGACAACGCCCCAATTCTTTATCCAGCTCTCTCACTTAATTTAAAGTGCCCTTTAAGGGTTGTCAAAGTTTTGTAAAATCCATAAAAACCTCACAAAAAGTCAAGGCGGTTCTAAATTTGGACTTTTTTATGAAGAACTTTCCATGAGAAATCGAATGAGCCCCTCCCCAGGTCCGTAGCTCAAACCATTCCCGATGTTTGGCGCGATTTATGGTGCCAACATTTGCATCCACATTCACTACATCACTAGGTTACTGCAGTCAATACAAACACAAGAGGTTTTTTTTCTGTTTTGATCGCAGTAACCTAGTGATGTAGTGAATGTGGATACTGAAGTGAACTCCTAAAAGGGTTTACAGCCGATACACGGGTTGAAGCATTCTAATATGCGTGCTCCGTCTTACGAAATTTAAAATTTTCAAATAGAATATTTTTCCATTGTAATCGCTCTTGAAAAAAACGCTGCAAATTCTCTCACTGGGGTTTATTATTCATTTGGCTTGCATTCAGGATTTGAATTTCTACTAAGCTTTGGAGTGTGCGTGTTTCACAAATGATAGACCGATTATTGAATTTCAGGAGGCACACAAATATGATCAACTGATCAATCCAAATAGGTATTTTGGTTGAGAACCAATTTAAGTGCTCTATGCATATCTCCTGACATTCAATAATCGATCTATCACCTGTGAAACACGCTCACAGTGAAAGAATTTGCAGCGTTTTGTTACTGAGAACAGCTTTATTCACAATTAGAACATTGTTCTGGTTAAATCATGCAATGATCAATTCTTTAGACAGAAGTGTGCTCTATCCAACGCATTCAGCAGGATAACAAGCATATTCCATCATAGCAGATTGATTTATTTTACGTTACCGTCAAACCAAGTAGTGGTCAGTGGATGGAGTAGAAGGGTGGGAGTTACTGCCTCTGGTGGGGCCAGGTACAATATCCTGCTAAATGCGTTAGATGCTGCTCACTTCTGTCTCAAGCATTGATCATCACTTGAGCTAACCACAACAATCTTCTAGCTGTTCTCAGCACTAAAAGCAAACCTGCTGTGATTGAATATGTTCAAATCGTTAGGTGTGTCTCAACCAATGGTCATTCCTTGCTTTAAACATAACAGCATTCTGGATAGTAATGTAGCTATTCTCAACAGCTAAATCGAGTGTAATAGAGTGTGCTCAATTTCTTACTGAATGCGTTTGGTACAACGCCCGTACACCAACCCTCGAATAGGTACTACTTGTTCGGATTGAAGTGACACCTGTTATAACTTTTGACAGCAAAAAAGTGAGCTGCCTGGGATGGGGCAGATACAACATCTTGCAGAAGTGCAATATCCATTAATTTGTCATTACTTCAGCGGTAGAAGTGATAGAATATAATGTTGGTCTTTTCAGCAAAAATAAACTTTTGAAATGGATTATGACAAATGTCTTACTGAATGCATGTATATCCGTTGCTCATCACTTGCTTAACTCCCGAACCGGTAGATGGAATTTCCGCATTCGTTGAACGCCCGTAACTACAGCAACTCTCGAATACTAATCTTCGGGTTGGGACGATGTATGATTTAAAAAAATTGAACTTCCTCGAATGGGGCAAGTAAAATATCTTGCGGCAGCAAGAACAAACCTGTGCGATGGATTATGACTCGTCTTACTTAATGCATGTCCATCAATAGCTGCTTAACGTCCATAACGGTAGATGGAATTACCGCATTTGCTACTGAAATGCTCAATGCCGAATGAACTATTTCCTGCCTCAACCATTGTCCGTCGCTCTATAATCGGCGTTCAATTTGCTCCGAATTAAACCTTTTAAAACTACCCAAAAACCAGTCGGCCGCCTGTCCGCTTTTAACGGCATCTCGTGCACTTTCCGTTTCGACTTCCCTCATACTACTCGCTCACGGAGGTCCTAATAACGGTTTTAAACGAATCCGTGTGTTACCCGCGAAATCCGACGATTCGCGAAGGTCGAGCCCAACTAGGAAGTTCGTCTTTCGCGTTCCGTCGGCTCCCTCCTGAGGGGCTTTTTAGCGGTCAGCTTTGTTTACTCCGTAGAAAGCAGCCGGCTGCCGGTTTCTCTTCCCACTTCAAGGTCGAGAACTTGACTCCTGTTTAATTCTAGTTGCGCAACTTCAGCCGCTCGTTCTCCTGACACGCTGTGATTATTCCACGCTAATTAACATGGGTGTTGCACCTCGCTTCTAGTTATTTTCAAAATGCTTGGTCACTGCTGGTGTGGACTGCTCATCATAGAAGTGTTGATTGTAACTACTTCTGGTTTACACTAACTAACTTGACCAACAAGGAAATACGCACATAAATTATTAGACAAAGCGTCAATAATTCGACATTCATTCATTCCAATCGTGGTCCCTGTTAAAAGCGGCTGCCAAGTTAGGTGTGGCCTCTCCCTTCCACCTCTAGGAAATATGAAGGTACATATATGATTGGTACATATATGATTGGACCCGGCACCACCTAATGAGATGAGTATTTCTCAGGTTTCATTCGAAAATGTTGCTTAAAAGTACTGTTCAACGGAGCAGTGGTGCCGGGATATAAGTTTAATTGAGTTTGCGACGAATTGTTTCTTCCGCCTTGTCATAACGCCCCACCACCTCGGAGCCCACTTGCCCCATGCCCCCTAATTCGGAGTTTGGTTTGACAGGTACAACTAGGGTGGCCTTGAAGAAATGGCTGGAATGGCTTGGTGTTGAAAACCGTGCTATCTTGTTTTCTGAGTTATATGCAGCTCTCGAGGAGGCTTCTACAACATCCTCTCTCAAGACGGAACATCTTCATCAAGCTTGGTAGCGATCCGGTTTCTTGATGAATCTCCTATGTCGAGTCCCAGGCGTATTTCTTCGTATTAGGGGAGGAACCATTTTGAGTCTCGGTTGGAGTTTTTGGTGCATCTGAATGCGTTGGTCTTGGTAACTGCCTTGTTGGTGATGGGTCCGTATTTGGAGGGGCTCGATCTAAATATGGTGCAGGTTTGAGATGAATACGGTTGGTCTGATGGTTCGTTTATCTGTCTCCACCAGATATGAGCGTGGCTCCTCCAATAGCCTAATGACTTTACCATGACGTCTCAAATCGGTTATCCACACCATTTCTCCGACTTCAAGAGGCCTCAGGTAGATGGCTCTGTGCCTTCTGTCGTAATGTTCTATGTATCTGTCTTGATACTTCTCCTCCCTTGGGCGAGTATTCGTATCATCCAATGCTTTCCCCGCCAGCAATGAAGGAAGGCTGTTCCTCAGGGTCTTTTTGAATATGAGGTCCGCTGCGCTGAACCCTGTTTCTAGTGGTGTGGTGCGGTAGGACAACAGAGAAAGCTCAAACTCGTCCTGGTTTTTCTTGAGCAGGGTTTTGGCAGTCTTCACTGCTGCCTCTGCAGCTCCGTTTGCTTGATGATGGTTAGGTATACTCTGCAAGTAAGAAACGAAATTTTTTGAATTCACTATATTCGAGCGGAGAAAATTGGGTTCCGCTGTCTGAAAAAACGCGTTGTGGAATCCCATATCGGGAAAACACAGTTTTGCAGGCTTGAATGACGTCGATTGCTCGCAATCTTTGAAGCCATCCCACTTCAAAGAATCTAGAATAGTGATCCACAATCACAATATACCATTTTCCCTCGTTCTTGAATAAATCCCACCGCTGCCACCATGTTTTAGGAATAATGCACAACACAAATCGATTCACGTAAACTCTATATGTGATCATCAGGGCCAGTGACCAGAGCATCAGCCGAGCGGAGTTTTACAAAACTAAGTTTGGTGAAATCAAAACTGAGAACAACGATGACTCAGGAGAGGTTACAATGTTTGACGCTTCCATTTATAGAACAGGAGCTTGCTGTCGAGGCTGAATATTCAGATATAACAGAAGATCGATTACAAGATTACTAATCTGTTGCTAGACAATTATACTTTTTAGTTCCAAAAATTGCTAGTAGAGTGTATTGGCATCGATCATTCATTGCTCATTCCCGTACAAGATTTCTGACCTGTAACCGGTATGGTGTGTGTCTCAAATTAGTTTATCATATATTCAGTGTAATATACTGAAGAGCACGGAAAGTCTCTTTTAAATTTGAGGTCATCGATAATATCGTCGATATTGCATCACTAAAACGTAAATACTAATGAACCTAGTAATAAATTTAAATATCGTTTGTTTTTCTATCTGAAAATGTATAAATGACAATGATAGTGTTTGAATTTGTCCGTGATTTCGGCGCTTGATGGTTTTCAATACCTACATAAATCTTATAGTTTTAGATAAAATCAGGGTTGCTAAAGCGTATTTTTTATATTTTTGTTTTGGGGAGGGGGTACCAACATACATGACTTAATATTGCATTCAGTCTCTCTCTAGTCTCTATTGCTTTTCAAATAAAATTCAATTCAATTACTATTATTCGATACTATTATTATTGAATGCTGCAGGAAATTTATTTGCAACACACGCCGCTAAGATTCTGAAATCTTGGAATAAGAGTTGTTACGAACTCTTTCTTTCTGATATTTCTTTCTATTAGTTATGCTTACTAATTCTTCATGTCTAACAATCTGCTCTCTATCAAGTTTTGAATTGCCATCTTCATTCGTAAGATGTAATAAAAGAAAATTATTCTTCCAACACCAGATGATTTAGGTTTACGATAGGAGTGGAATAAATTACACTTAATATTGAAGCCAAATTAAACTCCAAAATTGAAAATAACCTAATGAATATTTAGTTCACATTCGCGACACGAGTAGGCGCATTTTAATTTTTATGCATGAAGCAGAGAGCGCCTAACTTCTTCGAATTGTGGTTAGTTCTTAAAATATTCTTTAATAAGTTCACAATTAGTCGTCGAACTTCCTAATTACTTGTATCCGCTGAATAAACCCCCAATCAAGCCGAGTTGAAAATAATTTTGATTGCTTCCAGTCTATAATTACTCCCGCGGGAAAAGATTGGAATCTTTCCTTTGTGAAACTGCTCCTCGCACTGCCATGAGAAGGTGTGAGGTGATGGGATGGTATAGTTGCCCCTTCCGAGCAGGTGGATGCATTATTATGCTCTGCCACGCTCAGAAGATGACCCAGACGCTTGCAGGCGTCCGATTCATCTCCCAAGGCGAGAGATTCTAAAATCGGGAAGGGGCCAACTTACCATATCCATCACAAAGGTTAAGCCTGATATTCCTTTAAAAAATGTTCAAAATCAACAAGCTTTTTGCATGAATCCTTTTCGTGGCATTTTAAAGGGTTTAGGCTTACACAATACAATAACACAAGTCAACGTTTGATATGAGAAAATACACGAAAAACGCAATAGTGCCCTGAGGGTCATGTCTCTGATTACGGTGAGTGGGTTGGTTAACCTTCATCACATCAGGTTCAAGGTCATTTGAAGGTCAAAGTGACTTGTCATATTTCCACGAAAATATCTGCGAAAAATTTTTGCGCATGTTCTTAAGGCCTCTGAATCCTATTTTGTAGTTTGTATGGCCTGAAGATTTTGATAAAGATCATATGAAGGTCTTTTTAAGGTCATGTGAAGGTCATTTGAAGGTCAAAGTGACTTGATGCGACTGAAAAAAATCATGCGTATGTTTTTGAAGTCCCTGAATACGATTCCGTAGTTTGTTTGGCCTTTCGATTTTTTAAGGCCATTTTAAGGTAAAATCAACATATTTCCACAAAAATATCTGCAAAAAATTGTTGCGTATGTTTTTGGGGAAATATGTTGATTTGACCTTAAAATGACCTTAAACAACCCTAAAAAAAACTACGGAATCGTATTCAGGGACCTCAAAAACATACACATGATTTTTTCGGTAGCATCAAGTCACTTTGACCTTCAAATGACCTTGAACCTGTTGTGATGAAGGTTAACCGACCCCCCAGAACAGTGTAGCATATTCCGTGTTTTTTCTTATATCAAATATTGACCCCAACAAATAGGTCAATAGATCATAGCTTCCTCACTATCGAAGGTAGGGAACCTCCAAGGTTTCTCCACATAAAAATACTGCAAAACTTCAAGGATTTCGCAACTAATTTGCCGCAAAAAGTGCCTTCTAGAACATATTTTTTCGAGGGTACGTTCTGAAGTCATTCCATTTTTTTTTAACTAACTCAAAATATTTAACCTACTTTCTCTATGGGAAAATTAACGCGGTTTTTAGTGAAAACACCGTCAAACTCTCAACTTTCCAATGCTATAAACAACGTCAAATTTTCACATGCAATTTTTTGAAGAGAACGGTATTTAATTGCGGCAAACATGGGGTTACACCCTAAAATCGACACACACTCATATATACAAACAGATACAAAACAATAGTAATCTGAAACGCAAAATGCTTGTGGAAATTTTGATTTTTGAGGAAGAAAACGTAATTTCCCAAAACTCTCTCTGCAACCTACAGGTAGATTCGAAAGCAAAAACTTGCTTGTGTCAAATAGAAAGTTGACCTCGGAGCAGTACAAAAGTCAGTCGGATCAACAAAGTCACATACTTATCCGTTAAAACTCAAGAGTCACGTAGAAGAACATGGTCGTTGAACATTACACTTCCACAGTTGGGGAGAAGTTACTACGGTTTCGGGTCAATAAAGAAGCGATAAACGATGAAAACCCACCGATAAAAACGTCGCAAAACATTACAGTACGCGGCGTCATTCGATGGATGTCCGAACAAGATAAGAAGGCGACATTTTCTATTGATGCGCCGATAACTCGTAAATGTCAACGAATGGTTGCCGACACAATAAGGAAACGAACGATCTGTGTAATTTATGGGGACACTTAAAGAAACAATAAAATAGCTTCATGTAAAATAATCATACGAATGTAGGTAGAAATTAAGGAATGGATAACTTTGTTTTCAAGGCCATCTTGTTGTGGTCGTTAAGGTGTTGTCGATCAATATAGCATTGGCTACTTATCTGATTTCAAACTCGTCGTTTGGAAGTCGGAACGCGCTTCAATAGAAACCAACGAATCATAATTTGGTAACCAAAATGAGCTCGTCAGGGGAAAAGAAATATCAGCGAAAACGAATGACATGTGGAGAGAAATTATTTAAATACGTACTATACAACGAACAATATGGCATATACAGAGTGTTTTATTGTATTATTGAAGTACAAAATGATTCGTTCCTCTTCACGGAGTCAATATCATATTCGACGATCTCCCGTTCATGTTTTACCTAGATTCAAGCTTAAATTTAAAAAGCTTTTATTTAAATGCCCTAAAAAGAAGGAAATAAATTTTACTCACAAATTTTCAACTGTCAACTTATAGCCTATATTTATGATCTCTACACCAAATTTCAGGGGTATTCCGGAAAGAGCATGTCCTTTTCTAGCATGCATTTTTTCTCAACTTTAACTTCTCAACAAGCCCTTTCATTTGAAACCAATATTCAAGCTCTTTCATTTGATACCCATAGAAATGCATTAAAATCACTATTCAGCCATCTTTGATGTTCCGCCATATTGGATTTAGAATGTCGTCACATTACTTTTCGAGTCACTCTCAACAAGCCCTTTCATTTGATATCCATATTGTAGAAATGCATTAAAAATGACTGTACCGCCATCTTGGATCGTCCGCTATATCGAATTTAGAATGACGTCACACAACTAATCGTGTATTGTCGTCCAATCTAAATGTGTATACAAAATGTCAGCTTAATCGTTTGAGAGTATCTGCTTCGAAATCAGGTCGCAAGATTCCACCCGAACATCCTTACTTACATACATTCATACATTACAAGTTAAATAAAAGCTTTTAAAAACGGTTAGGTAGACAGTGAAGCTGCAGAGCAAGTTCAACGGGAGGTCTGAGCTAGACTGTGTAGCTGGCGATATCCCAAATACAGGGTGTTTCATAAAGGTTCATCACATTTCAATCAGGAATAGCTCATCAACCGATGGTCGCAGGTCAATGAACCACCTACCGTTTGACACAGGGAACCGCCAAGTTTTTTCAGTGCCAGTATTGTAAGACGTAGGGCCGCCCAATTAGATTCTACAGTGATAGCTAACGCCAGTGATGGAATCACACCTACAGTCGCTGCAAAACTTGCTGCTCCCTCAACTACAGGAAGAAAAGGACGTTTTTGTTTTTCAACAAGATGGGGCACATGCCACATTGGCATTCAGTAGTGTTGATACGTCAATGAGCAGCCTTTGATGGATTGGGCGAAAAGGGACTCAGAGTTAGCTCTTTCATCTTGGCCTCCTCGATCTCCAGACCTCACCATTAGTGACTTCTTCTTGTGAGGATATGTGAAAGAACGAGATTTTTTTTGTTTGCCACTCTTATTAGCCAATCTGGACGAGCTAAAAAATCGAATAACTACCGCCATTTCAGAAGTAACTCCAGATATGCTTCATACTTGCTGAAGGAGGAACCCGATTATAGGCTACTTGTGCGCGTGCAGCAGAAGGGGGTCACATTAAACATTTGTAAATAAAACTTGAAAATATTACAAAACTTTTTAGGATGTCATGTTCCTGTATCTACATTTAATCGAAAAATGCAGATTTTTGAAATGTGACGAACCTTCATGAAACACCCTGTAGTACGAATTATTCTTTGCATCTATTCTGTTTACAACGCCATATGCCAAGCTTCAATTCGGTTGAGCCGAAAAATTGTAAGCAATCCTTCAAGTATTTTTATCTCATGTACTTGAATTTCAGTTGTTTTTATTTCAAATCTTCAAATTTCAGTGGGAGCTTACCTAAGAAGCATTGTTTTGTTCCTCGTTGAACATGGAGGTTTTGGTAGTCCGGTGAACTGCGTAGGCTATCTAATTCAGAAATATAAAACCTTTGGGTAATCATATGCAGCTTTTACTGTAGCTATCCCGTATAGAAATGTCTTGTAAGCGTTTGAAGCTTCATTTTTCAAACGACCTCAAGTTTACAAGGTTGGTCGAGTTTGACGAAACTTTGTTTAGAAACAGTCGGGAAATCGACCATTGAACAGTGAAAATAAAATGAAAAGGAGCCGCGTTTTCCTTTTAATTCTGACTTACGTCATCGAATTCGCTGCAGCCCCGAAACCCAACACGTAATCACTCGGCTCGTTTAACGTTCAAATCCACGTGATTTGATTCTTAGCGTTTTTTCCCCACGAAACGAGACCAAAAATCAGATCTCCGGTCCGACCGTTAGTTCAGAATGCAAACGTTTCTCGAGGTAAACAACCTCGCGATCGAGTCAATAGACATCTTTTGTCGGGTTCTCGTTCAAGGTCCCGTTCTGTTTGAAGTTACTAATTGGCTGAGGTGCCAATGCTTTAAGGAAAATGAAGGAAGTATCGTAATGGCTCCCAACTATTTAAAATAAACGTTTTTCCTGACTTCCTTTTGAGCAGAAAATCTCCTCAGTAAATCAGTCTGTGGCCGGTTATTTATTTATTGAACGGGACAAGCCCAATTACATGTTGTGTTATAAAAGAGAGAGAAAAAAAAATAATGAAGGATAGTTACAATTAAATGATTTACAGGTAGGTAGGCAGAGATAAGATGTGAGACTTGAGTGTGGAGGCGGAATCATTGAAAAAGTCATAATCGGGGAATAACTCCAGGTAGCGGTTTGCTGTTCGAGGGAGGCGGTGAAGTGGCGCATTCATTGGGTAGTTCGTTGGCGTATGCTGGGTGCTGAAGAGCAGAGGTGCACGGGAGGAGATGCGGGGGAGCCTGGAGAGCAGTTCCGGACAGGATAGTTTGTTGTTAAGCAGCTTCCACATAAGGGTGAGGTCCGAGATAGATCGTCGACAATCCAAGGAGGAAAGGCGACAACCCTCCAGTAGGACCCCATAGTTCACCTCACCCGAAGGTGTCCCCTGCTTAAAGGCGATGTAACGCAGTAACCTTCTCTGGATTCTTTCCAGGACATACCTGTGGGCCGAGTACCTAGAAGACCAAATGGGAGAAGCGTACTCTAGGATGGGCAATACAAGCGATTTATAAAGTAGGGTGATTGCTTGCGTATTGTGGAACTCCCGGGTGCTGCTGCGTTTTATCGACGTGATCAGAAAACGAAAGCTTGGAATCAAGGGACACTCCCAGGTCATGCATTTCGCTGACTCTTAGAAGCTGGGTGCCGCATAGGTGGTTATACGGGGTGTTCCACTAGTTTCCGCCCAAAAGTTCGTTTCCGAGTTATTCACGGTTTAAGATATTTTTCGTGTTTTCGATCTTACGTCTCGAAACTGTCATAACTCCCTCAATTTTGAAGATAGCTCAAATTTGAAGACACCGTTGGAAAGAGCGTTAAATTTTCTATCTATCTGATGTCAGAAAACATTTTTTTGTATTGCATTGAAGGTGTGCGATTGCCGCGCGAAATCGCAGTTTTGTCAAAATCTTGAAATCCCCTGTTTTTCATCTCGCCTAGCAAACCCCATTGATGATTGAAGCAGAAATGTGCAGGGCAGGTAAATCTGCGACAAAATGTCAGCTTTCCAACGGTGTAGTCGTTTTGGTTTTTATAAATATTGTTAGTTAAGGAAATGGTGTTTAACTGCAGAAAAACGCGTGTTTTCTGTTAAAATTGAGGTTTTTTCAGAAGTCTTGACGAAAAAAGGTTGGAGGCGGGATATACGTAACTTTTCTCGCTGAATCGAATGGTGACAACGCCAGACCTCTCAAGGGACGATTTGAGTTAGTTTTGTGGGACGCATAAACCCGTTCGTTTGTGAACAGCGTGTACGGCATTTCTAAGCTGTCCGGCCAAAGTCAAGAGCTTTTTCGTTAATTTCCTCTCAAAAATCATATTTCTTCTACTTCTTAATATAATTGGATAATTTACAATTCCTTGGATCAATGATTGTAAAAACAAATGAGAACAGATTATAACACGATTCGGTAGGCAACTTCAGTATACTCTTTTTTGAGTAGTTTGGTGTAGGTTGTCATGAAGTACTTCGGGTCAGTTTCTGACTCTAGATATAGTTTATAAGATGCTAAAAGTAGTGTAAAGCTCTTTATATGCTGCAATACGGTATATCGGAGACACCACCCATCATACCTAGTGGCCATGCGAACCAGAAGTCGGACTCCCCTACCACAGCCTCTCACCCCCGGGACATGCCTTTTTCCCGAAGGGCTCAGTCTAGGGATGGGTATCGAACAGCAATCTATCGATAACATATCGAAGAAACAATATCGATATGGAATAAATATCGCTCAAAATTTATCGATATATCGATCAGTAAAAAAACCTTCTAACAACTGACAGGTACTTCTTGATAGATGGATTAATAAACGTATTATTTGGACACATATTTTTATTCAGGTAGGAACTTTCTATATATATACAAGAATATCATTCGCGAAAATAAAATAAATATATAATATGTAAATGATGTCACGAAATTTCCTCACTCCCAATATTTTTTGCCCAAGTCCTGCAGAAACATCAACTTCGAAACCATCTCTACTTTAGTCTATTTCGCTGCTGGTTGAGGACGTTACCTGCCTTGGAAAACAGGCGCTCAGAGGGTACTGATGTCGTCAGATATTTTCGAGCAATTTTTGACAAGGTTGGGTAAATGTGCTCCATTTCCTGCCAAAACTTGAGAGGATCTTGTTGATATTTTTCGTTGGGAGCTCGAAGATAAAGTGAGCTCTTCATGTACGTCGTTCAATTGTTGCTCCGGAAATGCAGATTTCTTCTGCCAAGATTTTGTTATTCTTTTGTTGTGGTCGTGTCAGACGATGCAGATGATTCTTGCAAACTAGAACTCTGTCCTTCCTCCTTCTTCTTCATATTGAGCTTTCATTTGCTTATCAATTAACTGAATCATATGAGAACATGCCACTTTGTCTGCAAAGTAATTTTTTTTGAACCTTGGGTCCAAAAATAAAAAACGAACTAAACTCCGATAACATCGGTGGGAAATATCGATAACCCGATATTATCGGTCGAGCGTTATCGATCAAAAAATATCGATATATCGGTGACATAATATCGATCGATACATCGGGATATCGATACCCATCCCTAGCTCAGTCAGTCAGTCAGTCAACGAGTGACGCTCAACGCAGAAACCTACTTGTTAAAGAAAAAAATTTAGAGAAGGCAAAGTCATCCAGTGGGAGCTAGGCGTCCTTTCCTTATTACTTAAATTCATTTTGTTAACTATAGGTTTGTTTTGACAAGAGGTTCAGAACCGAACGCGCCCCTTTTTGGCTGTTTTGACACGCCAGAACTAGTTCTGAAAAATCTCGAAAAATCTTGGTTCGCTGTTCGGACGAGGAGTCCTGAACCACTTAGAACTAGTTCAAGTGGTTCGAAGATTTTTGCCAGAACTTTTAGTCCGAGACATGCGCAGTAGATTTATCGCGTTATCAACGGTTATCATCTATTCCCGCCCAAATACGGCCTACATACACCAACAGTTTGTGCATAAGTAGGTACGTACTCAATAATAGATAAGCGATTAATTCTTCCCAACTTACCTTCCATTGATGAGCAGAAGTACAGATAGAGAATCAGTCGTCAGAATCAAAAATACAGTCACAGACAGAAACAGTCGAAAAATTAAAAAAATTAGGTAGTCGAAGTTGTTTTGATTTTTGAAGGAATTTGTAGGTTTTATCGTTGCTGTTGCCTCTTTTTTTGGTCTCGATGTCTGACGGAACCATGCGGGAAGGGGACGTTCAGGTTTTTGGTTCCAGACTAGTTCGGAAAGCGTTCGGACAAGTAGAACGAATACCGAAAGTACTCGGGGGTTCTATCCCTCTCCCTTTAGGTTCTGGTTCTATCCCGAACTGGTTCGGAACCTCTTGTCAAAACAAACCTCATACTGCAATTATTCCTTTCAAGATATATCATTATAACTAGTTATCCAACTAGTGTGATGAATCGAAATACGCCCACACCATCCTCCTCAGATTACCCAGAAGAAGGTGAAATACCTTCTGGGTATATCTCTCCGGGCACAAAATTGTCTCCGTAACTGAACTGTTTTGACTTAATTTTCTTCTCGACAGCAGTAATTGGGCGTTTGACGTACAATTTTCATCGCTAGCCCGCCGCTCCTAATTTTCCCTTAAGAGAGGGATATTTCCCTCCGAGAAATGCCACGTCCGGCAAAACGCCAAGGTGACCCGGCGTGTTTATTCCTTCAGATTAGCCGCTTCAGTTCTCCCATTGTTCGACTTGACGCACAAAACCTCAAACACTAGACGAAATACTCACGGACCGGAGAGTATCTATTTGGCTCTTTTTACTCTGCAATCTAGGAAATGAAGTCCTTCGAAGTACTGGAGCCTGACTGGAATTAGTACCTGCTTCTTTTATTGAACCTTACCAGACAAAACAAAGTGCGTCAGCCACTTGCGATGTTTGACAATAGATTTTCGTAGTCCTTAATTCCAGCCCAGGATCGTGGCGTGGCTCTGGAGTGAAGGGTATCACACTCAAGCCCCTCCACTTATTCACATCGAGACCAGCAACCTGTTTGCTCATTTTTAGCTTCAGAAATTGCAACTATGATCTTTGAGTGAATTACTAGGGATCTGAAACCTATCCCAGTCAATTTTACGTCCAAAAAAACTAGAAATTGACACCACAATTATACATGTCAGTTATTCAAATTTCCACTTGGTTTATCCGTTTCAGAGCTGCCAGATCAATTTGATTTTCTGACTGGCTGTCGGTCTGTTTTATGTGTGATTGTCTCTGTGAACACGCCAATGTTCACATCCGCAGCTATTTCAACTATATTTGAATCCGATGAAATGGTCTATACGGCTCTATATGGACGATCTACCAGTCCTATTTCCTTCAAACTCACGGGAATGTTCGTACAATACTCGAGATCAGGGGTATCCAAACTACGGCCCGCTGGCCACATAAGGTCCGCCGAGCTTTTTGAACCGGCCCGCCGTGCATTTTCACCACCCTGATTTCTGATTTATACTGTCATATCAAAGCTCTTAAAATCTGGTCCATTTCCCAACCTGCAACAACCTTAAAAATTCGAAAATGACGAACAGTTTCCGAGTGAATTTGCGATAAATCTTATCAGGTGCGTGCGAGACCAGTTTTTGACCCGTTTTCAAAGTTTTAACGAAGCGTCTTCGAACATCAGGATTTTTCAAAACCCTTTCACTGCAACAATTGATAACTTAACCCCTGGTCTTCAACTGGAAGTCATTGAACTGCAATCGAATGACATCTAAAAAGACAGCTTCAAGGATAAGGATACCGAAAATTCTACGCTGCTTTCACAGAAAAAGCTTTTCCAAACCTCCGAGACTTACTCGCGCAATGCTCTCGCTCTTCAGTTCTACCTATCTGTGCGAACAAACCTTTTCAAGGATGAAGTTCATAAAATCTAAATACAGTGATGAACAGTTGGAGGTGAGTCTGTTGATATGAGCGACTAAATTTGAGCCAGATTACGCATATATTTTGAGCTACAAACAATGGCAAACCTCACATTGAAGTGCTCACCTTTTATGTTGCAATACTACCTGGTAAGCCTTCTCAATAAATGTCGTTTATCCCTGTCTGCCTGTAAATCTCTTCTTTTTTTTCTCTTATATAATGTTCGGCCAGCGAATTTGAGGAAAAATTTCAATTTGGCCCACCTTGGAAAAAGATTGGAGACCCCTGCTCTTGATGATATCCTATGAATTTCGTTGCGATTGATGGCTGATATACTAACCGTTGCGCTCACGCAAATCCGGATATTGTTATTAAATACCAAACCCTGAGACTGTTTTCTGGTTAGCTCTTAGTTGGTGAATGCCGTTGGGTTTAAATCAAGTTGTGCATATATGGTTGGAAAAAACTAACATCTAATGGATCTAAAACATGTTTGAAAACGCTACAATTTATTACATAAAGCTTTGTTATTATTTTTAGCTTCAGAAATTGCGATTATTTGCTACGACTGATTTTTTATGGATCTGAAACTATTCCCAGATAATTTTGCTTCCAAAATTACTTAGAAATGACATCACACTTATCCATGTCAGTTAAACTAAATTCGAAAAAACACTTGCATTCCAATGGAATCTCTCCATATGATGCGATTGGAGCCCATTTACGTGAGAATTGATTTTGGTTTATTATTCAATGATAAACCATTGTAATCGCTCTTGAAAAAAAAAGGCTTTGTAGCCGATGCACGGGTTGAAGCATTCTGATAACCATAAAAAACTCTGCAAATTCTTCCACTGGGGTTTATTATTCAATTGGCTTGCGTTCATGATTTGAATTTCTACTAAGCTTTGGAGTGTGCGTGTTTCACAGGTGATAGAGCGATTATTGAATTTCAGGAGATATGCATAGAGCACGTAAATCTGTTCTCAACCAAAATACTTATTTGGATTGATCAGTTGATCATATTAAATACAAATTTTGTGTGCCTCCTGAAATTCAATAATCGCTCTATCTCCTGTGAAACATGCACACTCCAAAGCTTAGTAGAAATTCAAATCATGAGTGCAAGCCAAATGAATGAAATCAAATAATAAACCCCAGTGAAAGAATTTGCAGCGTTTTTTGTTTAATTTGATTTTGGGATTCTACACATCTTTAAACGTAAACCAGTAAATTTTGAGTGTAGTTGAAAGTTTGAGTTCTCTTGGTCGATTACGGAAGTTCATTATTGAAAATAATAAACGAAAAGAAGAAAAACCTCTTCAAGTTTTGCAAGCTCACCTGCCATTTCCGAGGCGTTCAGTCATCTTTTTCTTTCCAAAATCGATTTGCATAATCATCACTTACCAGACTTCCTGACGCGCAGGACAGTGTTAGTCCAATTTGAATGTCACTTTTTCAATTTATCACGTCTCCACTTTCGTTAAACTTTCCCTTTTTTTGCCATTGAGCCAATGAATGATGCGGAAGCGTTTTCATAAGTTATTTGTAATCGCAAACATTTGTTGTACTCGGAAATACTTGCTTAGGTTTCCATTACATTTCCTGCAACTTGACGTTTTTGAGTTGGTCGCAATGTTCGCTCAGTTACAGACGTTTCTTAAGATTTACACTCTCTCGAGATTGTTTGGATTTGTTATAAGTTTTTGATATCAATTTTGCTTATCCTTTTTTCATTAACCTCGCGTCAATGTTACAAGGGCAGGCGCAAGTATCTCTCAGATACTCTTTGGTATTTTTCAGCTTAAATACCACCACCAATAAAAAACACAATGACAAAATATATTTGGAGAATTTTCATTTTTTGGAACAAGTAATTATTACATTCGGTGACTTAAAGTCATTAATAAGTAATTTGGTTCTTACTAGGGAATTATCACAATCTTAACCTATTTGTTAACTGAAGACTAGGTTAATTGCACGTATAAATTCAAAATTAGATGGAGACAAGCCTTCTTGAGCATTAAAAAGTATTTTTTTTAAATATTAGGAAAAAAAGTAGAAATAGTATGGTTTCAGATGAATAAAAAATGCTTACATTAACGGGCGCAGGTATCTAAGGGATAGGGTAAGGTGCTGTACCTTGAACATGCTTGTACTTGGAGCGACCCGTAACTTTCTGAGTTTGGAGTAACGATAGAAATATTATTTTCCCGTAATCCACGAGCCCACAAATCACAAAAAAGTAGGAATACAATTTCACAGCTGATGGCAAGACTATTATCCAACTGGAAGGTTATAACGTTTTCGCGGTGTTGTGATGTAATTTTCTGAGGCAGCTGAGGAAGTGATTACCACCAAAGTGGGTACAAATTTAAGGTGATTAATCCTGAACTTTGTAGTGAAGTATCTTATTTAAAAGTTAATCAAGTCACTCAAAACATTGACATTTGGTCATCCAGGCTGTTTTTTATGTCATAATATACTCGTTGTACCTAGAGCCACTTTTGTGTTTGTACCATGAGCCATCTAACATAGCTTTGTTTGGAGGTGAGTTGATGATGATAAGAGTTTTATGGTTCGAATCTGTATATTGCAGATGCCTCGGAGTAAACTGAACATCAAAAGGCATTGGTAGGAGGGGAGAAATTACTTTTGGACTTTCATTCAACGGAATGCATATGATGTAGCGCCGAACTCGATCTCAACGAGTGATTTAAGAAAATTAAGGTTCCTTCCAATGAACTCAGCCTGACATTTTAGGGCACTTCCTACTTTGTCTTTCCTTTCTTTTAGATCTCTGAGCATCCTGATTTCATTGAAATGTTCATCTACCCAAGTCGATTGATAGACCTAAGTCAATATTTCAAGAATGAGCTTTTCAAAATAGTTCAGTCCATAATTATTATATTAATATTTTTCCTAAGTTTTAGTGAAATCTCACCCCAAATGAATGACATCCTATTTAAGTCAATCGATAGACCTAATTCAATATTTCAAGACTGAGCTTTTCAAAATAGTTCAGTCCTAATTATTATATTAACATTTTTCCTAAGTTTTAGTGAGATCTCACCTGAAACGAATGACATTTAATAGTTCCTATTTGCAGCTGTGACAATAAAAAAAAAAAGGTTTTTAGTAAGTCATGTTTAACTTTCGAATTACTATAAATCGTATATGTGGCTCAAGGTACATCCACAGTTGGCTCCAGGTACAACCATGTTTGTACCATGAGCCAGTTTGTAGGTTTTGAGGAAATTGGGTAGTATGTTCAGATGAATGCTGATTTAAATATTGTGAAAATTGGTTTCTGAAGCCAACTTTTTTCTGGACGGATTGAGACCAAAACCGAATTGATCGGACCATAATTACCTCCAGGAAAAATCAAAATTTACCTTACCCTACTCGTAGCCACCTGGAAAAAACACAAAATTCCGAATGGAGGCAACAGCACCTTCTCAGGAAGCCCCTACACCCTTTCCTCTCTGTAAAAAGGTTCTGCCTGTATCTCAAAGTTGCCGATTTTTCCAACCACATTCGCAGAAATTGATTTCAACACAACGGCATTAACCATTTTACTTAGATACCGGAACAACCAGTGAACACTCTCGGATATGGTCTTTAATAACATCAAGATTTGCGCATGCGATCAATCGTAACGAAAGCCATCGATATTCTCGAGAATTGTACGAATATTCTCCTGAGTTTGAAGGAAATCGGACTAATACATCGTCCATATAGAATCCTGATTGACCATTTCATCAAAATCAGTTTGAAATTTAGTTAATACACAGTTTTGGGCGTAATAAGAAGTTTGATGTTCACACACAATCACACATACAATAGACCAACAGCCAGTCAGAAAACCAAAATTGATCTGACAGCTCTGAAACGGTGAAAGCAACTGAAAATTTGGGTCATGAAGGGGATAAATGATTTTTGATTCTTGCTCAAACTAAGTTTAAACGTAAATAGGTTTTAAGGGGTTTTTCATTGTATTTTTATAATCTTGTTGAATCTCGAATTTCCCTCTAAAAATCCTCCCAGTTTTTTCTAATTCTCAGTCCCTAGTGGTTCATTCGTTAGACCTTGTTCTACATCCCAAAATGTAATCATAATATTCTTTCTTTAGCAACCGAGTTCTCCCGAAATGTTGTTTCTTTCGTTACTAAACCAAATAGTGCGGTGCTGTGATAAATTTATCATCGTTAAGATAAGTGTAACAAGTATAGTTCGTCGGCACAAATTTGTATATTTCCTGGAGATTTGTGGTGTCTTTGACCTAAATGATATCAAATGTAAACTGACGCGTCGGTAATTCAATTAACAAAACTCTACCTATCTAGGAAATTTGTTTCTTGCCGTGCTAACAATGTGATATATAAAACACCGGGTGATTAGCAGCCATTTCCCTGGTTCCGGTGTAATAACGAAGTTTCAGTTTCTGGAATGAAGATCTTCCCGGAAAAAGGTTGTTGGAACGTAACGCACCGCATCCTGCCATGCGAGGAGGGGTACGTACCGCTATCGCGGAAAGCGTATTGAACAATGTGACCATACGAATAGAGCCATTTTCATCCGCAATTTGGTAAACAAAGAGAAGGAAACTCTGTAATTACTTCTAATAGTTATGATTCATTTGAGCTGGTATTTTGCGTTGGTACATACGTGACAGCGAGTGGAATCCGGCTTGGCGGGGAAATGCAGGGTGCTTCTGCGTTTCTGTACTGTGGGTTGGAAAGTTATGGTGGAAAAAGTTCGGGAACCACAGATAAAGTAGTGTGTAGCACAATTTTGATGAAATTTTTCGATACAGAGTGAGTACTAGTGGAGACAATGAAGATCAGAGGGGACCATCTACAAGAATTGAGATCCACATTCTCTGGAGGTTGTCTGATGAGGTGAAGCCAAGTCCAAAGAAAGTAAAAAATGGTGTGTTTGTGTTTAAAGGGAGAGTTGGAGTAGTGGTGGTTTAAAGTGTCACCATTTACAAGGTCAATTGGCAGTTCTCAGCAAGCTTTTTCTAAACCATGGAATGATGTTACTCATGGAGCACGATGTCATTGTGGGAAGGGTTATATACTAAATAAAACAGCCCCATGCACAGGCCAATGCACGGGCGACGTCATAACAGCCATTCGGAAACGGTCAGCAACCTTCATGGAGTAGTCGAATCTATGTGTGTCCTCCCATTAACAAAAACCTGCAAATCGGCATCACAGCATTCACCTCTACAAGATGGGAATAGCTGATCTGATTGTTCTTGAGGTGGAATGTTGTAATGTTGCTTTAGCAATGGGATAGCATGATCTCCTTTTCCCTGACTCAAGACATTGCTCGGGCCTCCAGAAGCACGAAATCTTCAGAAACCCCTTTGCCAGGAACTTTCTGCTACTGCCAATGATTTGAAGGGTAGCGTAGAAGCACCTTCAAAAACTTAAACCGATTTCTATGATGAGCATTCCTGTAATGAATCTGCCAGTTTCAACTCTTGTGAAACTCTTCAACTCCTCTTTCTTTTTTGTTCCTACTTAGTCAAATGATGGCCTCAAATGCCTCATCTCAGAGCCGCCCCTGCTCCTTCATGAAAGAGGGATGTTTCTTTAGGTCAGCGTAAAGTTTCTTGGACGGCTTGCGGAGTCAACTACTCCCATGTCCCAGCATACATCAACGCCTTCTAAAGATTTGTCGGCAAGTGTTGCGGGTTCGTGTTGAGGTTGGTTTGACGTTATTAGACCGTTCTTTCCCAATTACCTTTGAAACATTTCGGGATCCAACCACTAAGCCCTAAGAAAACGTGGGATGAGGAATTATTTTGCGCACCCCAGAGTGGTGTATTGATGTATGAGCAATGACACTCATAGGAAACTATCTATATTTTAACCCGCACATTCTCTGAAATTTCATCAAAATCCAATAAAAACTGTAGAAATAGTTTTTTAAATGTATTTATTGCCATGTTTTCTTACATACAGCCATAAATAAATACATTCATAGGTATAAAAAACCAATATTTACAAGGTTCACTTAGCTATTATCAACATAACTTATATATATGTACTTCTTTAATTTTTCTAAGAAGGCGAACAATAATTGATAAGTATCCACATTTTCTTTTCTTAATATACATTGATAATTAAAAGGTGTGTTCAAAACGTCATATAACTTTACTAACAACCGATTTCTAGGGTCGGCATATCTTTGGCACACCATCACAATGAGCACTTATGCATGTATCTTTTACCAAAGTATCGATTTAATTGTCCCTAGATATTCTACCTAAATAATACGGACACAATTCGTGATTGCTTCTCAATCTGCATAACGCTCGAAGAAATTTCTTGTTTGAAACAAATTCCTTAAACCAGGTTTTGCTTTTAATATTTTGGTGAAGATATTTGAAAAAAAAAACTCTCTCATGCTTCCCATACATATAAATTGCCATTCTTTTCTTTAATATTACTGAATATAGTATAAAAAATCTTCCTTAGGCAAGAAGCATTCAACACAATCACGCGATATTATCGCAGTTTTGGCCGCTTTATTAACTCTCTCATTGTACACCACACCACTATGAACCCAATCAAAATTATTATCTACGCTCCGATTTCGACAATTATTCACCAATTCAATATCTCTGAAATAAGATGATTATTGAATTTCGTAATCTTATTGCACAAAATAGCTCTCACCACACTTTCCGAATCAAAACAAATTATTGCTTTCGTATTTGAGAATGTTTAGTAGCACGCGATATAGGTACTCAAATTTTAACGCTATGGCTTCCACAGTATATACAGGGTGTCCAGTGTATGATCCGAAAAACTTCGCACACGTATTCTACAACTAGATTCCAACAAAAAGTGCGTATTAGAGATTTTTTTTAGAGACTTCGTCGAGTTATTTTACTTTCAAGATTTTTTTCCTGTTTTCGACCTTACATCACTAAAACGACCTTAACTCAAAGGATACCGTTGGAAAGAGCAATGAATTACCCATCGATTCAGTTTTTAACAGTGATTTTTTTAAGATTGAATTTCTTTTTCTGGGGAAACTTGAAATCTAAGGTGTGCGAGGTCAGAATTGAGTCGAGGAACCAATTAGTGGACCAAATTTTGGAGTATAGGGGTGGTGAAACGAAGATATTTGTTACTGATTCTCAAAGTTGGGGATCACTCTGTGACGGTACGACCTTTTGAGCTGGGCACCCATCCATTTGGAACCGTACACCCCTCCTCTGTTGCACATCTGGCACATCTTCCAAAATATTTCATCGTCCAGGACCTGCAATAACAAATCCGTAACAAGTCCAGAAATCAAAAACGCCTCCAAATCGGTGGAATTTTGAAATTTTGTTATCACCCACTAATATTCACCATGCGGGGATCTGATTCCAGAGCCACCGTGACCTTCATTCACGGTTGCCTCCATTCGCAGATGAGCGACCCTCTTTCACCCGCGAGAACGAGGGATATTTTGAACAATTCGTGGGAATCAAAAAAACCCAAATGTGCTTAAAAACACACGTTTTTTGCATAAAATCTCAATTTTCTCAAAACAGTTCCCTCTAAAAAATAAAAAATAATTATACCATTGGAAAGCTGAGGCTTTTGCGCATTTTTTAGGCTTACAGGCTCAAACGTATCATTAAAATTGATTAATTAATAATGCTTAGTTAAAAAAATTTTTTTTTTTTCAAAAGTCGACAAAATTTGCTTTTCAAGCTCATTTTTCACCCTTTAGTTTCCTTAAAAAATTACTGTTAAAAACTTAAAAGTTGGGAAATTTAATGCTCTTTCCAATGGTATCCTTTGATTCGCAAAACTTCGAGAACGCCGGAGTTACGGCCGTTTTAGTGACGTAAGGTCGAAAACACAAGAAAATCTTAAAAGTGAAATAACTCGAAAACGAACCCTCTAAAAAAAATCTCTAAGAGGCACTTTTTGTTGGAAACTAGTTGTAGAACAGAAGTCTGAATTGCCGAATGGCTGAATAGGAATAGGTTTATTACAAAGATTTCACGTTTGCTCATGTGCAGACTGATGGTTTGATTTGTGAGGATTGGGGCACATGGAGGATCATCTACAGCCTAACCCTTGAATTCTCTGAGAATTTCATCAAAATCGTATTAGAACTGTAGGAATTAGGCTTGTCACCAGAATCTCTGATTTTGGAGTAGAAAAGTTGTCATATCCCGAAAGTGAAAGGTAGCTTCCGCTACCTGTAGGTTAATTCGAAAGCAATACATTAAACTCGTATACCTGCTCCATATTGTCAACACTAATATGGTACAACAAACTCGGAGATGTCGGTAAAGCCATTCAAGGAGTGATTGGTTATATGCATATTCATTTAATGGAACGACTCAAAAGTAACTTAACCTGACCGTTACCTGATATCGAGAAAGCACGATTATAGATATTAGCTACCAATGTCACGTACTCAGTTGCAGGTTTTACTGCATTTGTTACGTGACGGCTCACAGTCATTTTCCACAGTAAAACACGGAGGTTCACTATCTCAAGCGACCTCCACTCGGCAAATACCACACTTAACTGACTACCGTGAATCTTTCGTCAAGTCTTGGAAGTCATGCAGGCATTACGAAGTTGTTTTGATAAATATCCTTGGTTATCCCGATATGCGCAAATAAACTTAGTTCTCAGTTATACAGTGCCTCATTACAATAATTAAATACGATTTACGAACAAATAAACATTCGCTTCATCCTTGTGACTTCTTGATATCTCGCTTGAGAAATCAGGAAATTACTAATAACTACAATCATGAAGAACTTGGAAACTAGGTATTGAAAACGCAAATTATTGCAAATGAGGTCTGAATTAACGATCTCCGCCGCTTGGAGCGCTAGGGAGGCAGTTCCCTCACGAAAATATTCGTTACATAATTTTCCCCCAGTCAGTATCTTACATTGTCCTTTTTCACTCTATAGTTCTTTTCCCGTAACACCAAACTCATCGATCCTTTTCAAAAATGAAAATTATATAACTAATAAATTGATAATTATAGTAAAGAACACATGCAAACAATAAAAACGATATATATATATATACGAAACAAATTGGTAACTAATGTTTCCTTTCGGGGACGAAAGTGGTATAGTATATGATCATACTTAAAAAACATAATTATGAAAACTAATAAATATTTTATCATTTATATGATTAACAGGAGTACAATTCAGTTCTTAGCGACCGACCCAACAGAGTCCCCCCCGCTCAACACTCCTTCAACTAACCTTCGGGTGGGCTCCTTCCGCCCTTTGTTATCCCGGCATCACCACTTTTCCGTCCGCTCGAGGGGGTCATTTGTGTACCTGCCACCCCCCCCCCCCCCCTCCAGTCGTAGCTTTCATCTCCGTTTACTAGCTCCCCTCCTCTGAGCTAGAATCCCATGTTTGTAGGTTGCATAGGCAATTTTTCATCATCGGTACTTAAATGTGTAAAATTAATCATTTAAATGATCTGGCTGTAGAACAATAAAAGTCTATTACGGTAGATATTTTTCAACAGATACATAAAATACACAATTTTCTACAAGAGTCCAGGTTAAGTTCAAATTGTATAGTATATAATTGCGACCTGGTAATAAATTTTTCAACAACTAGCAAAATAAAAGTTTAATTACTTTAAGAGAATCAGTAGGAAGTATACTTTGAGTAGGCCTATAAGGCAAACACGCCAGTTCGGTGTCGCACTTTTTCCTCGATGAAATTTATAAAATCAACTCACCGTAACAGATTTACAGACAACCATCTTCAAGTTTTGCTTTATTCGACAAAAATTGATTTTGACAAACTTGTGAATGGTTGTGCCCGCCCTCAGTGTTCTCAGTAGTGTTTTTTTTTTTTTTATTCAGTAAAATTGTTGATTTTGTTTTGCTGGCATATTTCAACCTTTGTATGTGCAGCATTTGTTTATACATGAATTCTTGCCTTTTAGCCAAATGGAATTCAAAAAATAAGGTCAAACTGGCCCAAATGAAAAAAAACTAAACCGAAATCTTCAAGTTCGAAATTCCGAAAGATGAATCCCATAAGGTCAAACGTAATTTCCTTTGTGGTGGCATTACGAACAATGTTGGAATACGGCTTTCGCATCACGATAGTGCACCTGCTCGTGCATAGTGCGGTAATACATCGTTTTTTTGTGGTTTTTAGCCCAAATTAGCGTTGTAAAGATGCCCAACCAAATACGACCCCTCCTGATTTTGTCCTTTTTCCAAAAATAAAAAAAAAACCTTAAAGGGTCATCGTTTCACAAGCATAGATGACATTAAAAGTGCATTGCTGAAAAAGCTCATAGATCCAGTTCCAGAAGTGTTTGTAGAATTCAAAAAAGCATAAGCATAAGTGCATAATACCTAGTGCGGACTACTTTGAAGGGGGCAACGAAGATATGGATGAATAAATGAATGTTTTTTCAAAAAACCAAAATTCCGGGTATTTTTCTAACACACCTCGTAGATGAATCGGCCAACATCCCATCTACATCCTTTCCCAGCATCAAATTCCAAATTTTTCAACTCAATGCTGGTGATAGGTTTGTTAAACTGAAATTGAAATCGGAAAAAAGTACAAAAAAAAAAAAATCTGCCAAGTGGGTGTGGCATATAATTTCCCCGTATCCATAACATGACCTATACGGTCATTTATACAATCATCTACACATCAAACCGAACAATCCCTGAAAATTTCATTGAAATCGGTCAAGAACTCCCAGAGTTATGCTTGTGGCAAGGATTTCACGTTTGCGCATGCGCAGAGGCTACTATTGATCCGGGGATCATGAAACTTATAGGGGACCATCTGCACATCAAACCGAACAATCCCTGAAAATTTCATCGAAATTGGCCAAGAACTCCCGGAGTTATGCTCGTAACAAGGATTTCGTTTGCGCATGCGCAGAGGCTACTATTGATCCGGGGGGTCATGAAACTTATAAGGGACTATCTACACATCAAACCGAACAATCCCTGAAAATTTCATCGAAATTGGTCAAGAACTCCCGGAGTTATGCGCGTAACAAGGATTTCACGTTTGCGCATGCGCAGAGACTACTATCACGAAACCTATAGGGGACCATCTACACCCCAACCCGCACAATCCCTGAAAATTTCATCAAAATCGGACTATAACTTCATGTAGTTTTGCCCGTAACAAGGATTTGCTGACAGACACACAGACAGACACGGAACCAAAATTGTTCAGAAAGGCCTAAAACTCAAAATGCGAGTGGAATTTTTGGTTTTGGTGACAAAAAAATTTTCACATTCCGAAAATGACAACAATGCTTCCGCTACCTTGGTAGACTCGGAAGCAAAAACGTTAAAATACTGAAGATGCAACGATTTATCGCTCTCCCTTCTTCCCTAATTCACCCCGTCGTAGAATTAGGCCGGACCAAATCCTCCAGCGGGCCGTAGTGTCGAGACCCCTGATTTAAACAAATAAATAAATATTCCAACTAACTATTAAACTATGTTTTTAACAGCAAATATTATCGGAGCCGTTGATTGTGAAACTTTAAAGTTATTTTCCTTTCCAGAGCCCTTTGCCGATTGATCCGTTCGATGGAGTGCAGAAAGCGTTCGAAGAGGGTTCCAGCTGCCTTCAGATCGACCCGATCATCAGCCCGAACAACATCACGGGCTCCGAGGACTGCCTCTTCCTCAACGTCTACACCCACGACGTAAGTTGTTCTTAAAATACCAGCTATGCTTCGCATCATCAAATATTTTCTAATAATTTGATTAGCACAGGCTGGGAAATGGAATGAGTCATTACACGAGAGTCCTCTAATTTCCTGTTACAATTTTTAAAAATATTAGAACTAACCCGACGAGTTGATCATTTTCTTAAAACTCATATTGGGTTCCGAAATGAACGTATCGGGCCAAATAATCAACCTGGTGGAATCAATCAATTTTAACGCTTTTGGTTTATTATTCAATAATAAACCATTGTAATCGCTCTTGCCGTACGCACGATTTCTCCCATACGGCTGGAGCAAAAAATCTGAAATTTTCAGGAAAAATCAATATTGGTCCGAAAACGCCCCAATTCTTTAGCCAGCACTATCACTTAATTTAAAGTGCCCTTTAAGGGTTGTCAAAGTTTTGTAAAATCCCTAAAAACCTCAAAAAAAGTCAAGGCTGCCTAAATTTGGACTTTTTTTGAAGAACTTTCCGTGAGGAATCGAATGAGCCCCTCCCCAGGTCCGTAGCTCAAACCATTCCCGATGTATGGCCCGATTTATGGTGCCAACATTTGCATCCACATTCACTACATCACTAGGTTACTGCGATCAAAACAAACACTGGGGTAATAAACCCCATCGCACACTCCAAAGCGTAGTCGAAATTCAAATCATGAACGCAAGCCAATTGAATAATAAATTCAATTGGCTTGCGTTCATGATTTGAATTTCTACTAATAATATTTTGGATATTGCGTGTTTCACAGGTGATAGAGCGATTATTGAATTTCAGGAGATATGCATAGAGCACGTAAATGTGTTCTCAAGCAAAATACCTATTTGGATTGATCAGTTGATCATATTTGTGTGCCTCCTGAAATTAAATAATCGCTCTATCACCTGTGAAACACGCACATTCCAAAGCTTAGTAGAAATTCAAATCATGAATCATTGAATAATAAACCCCAGTGAAGAATTTGCAGCGTTTTTTCGTATGCAGGTAGATATGATATTCATGTATGTACATATTTATGGGCCGTATCCATAGAAGGTATCTGCCGTAATTCTCAAAATTCAACTATAATCGTAATTGGCAGTAATGGAATCAATTTGATGGATTCCACTATAAAGTTAGAGGGGATAGACATTAATTTTCGAATTTGAAGAAGCCAAACTAAAATTATGTCGTAATTTGCAGCAGTTCTAATTATTCGTCCACCAAATACCACAAATATCCGCAAATACTCGTGCCAGGTACCACAAAGTTACGGAAATGATCGTTGCAGAGTCTGGTTAGAGGGAGAACTTGATTCTTGTTTATCAAGTTCCTTCCTTGTTAAAAAGAAGCATTAATTCTGGAGTTGCCTTGACAAGTACGAAGACGAGGTAGTACCTACATCGAAGGGATGTCTATCAACAACAACCTTAAAAATCGACCATTTTCGTTATTTCGGAAGTTTTCGATAGTCTGAATTTTCGATATTCCAGCCCTTCGATTTCACCTTTTAGGATTGGTCAAAATTGATTCCAATGATTCAGCCCATCCTCAATCCATTTGTGATTTTTGACCCAAGTTTCATCAACTTTGCTAATTTCATTAACTTTTCGGACTGTTGAAATTAACCATTGAATTCATTATTGGAAATAATAAACCAAACCTGATGATATACAATAATAATTTTGGTATAAAACGAATGCATTAGGTATGATGTAAGAATACTTTCTCATGTTACCTGCATTGTTACCATTTTTACAGCGTGACACATCTCTCGTTTCCCAAGGCACTTAACACTACAGCGTGTCTTATCTTCGAGTATAACTGAAGCCACCTGTAGGAACCGGTAAAATTTCGCTTTCTATCGAATCATTTCGTCTTTCCTCGCGAATATTACGAATTATTTCGGAGTGCAAAATAGAGTTCCAAAATGTCATGCATTTTGACGTAACTTCTGCTGATCTCTCCGCTTCCAACAATGATCTATGTTCAAATATGGAATCTCGGTTTTGTCGTTGATAGTTCGTTTTGTGTGTGTTTTGTCGTAGTTTTGTTTTGAATAGGTACCGATTATGGTCTAGTCATTAGGTGCTGAAAAGGGACCTCTTAAAAAGATGCCCTTGATGGGTAGTTTTGATTTCTCTCGTTATACACGTTCTTAGGGGTGTTAAACCCTAATTTAAGGTTTTCTAACAAAATTCCGTGGTGCAACATTGAAAAACACTGCAAATGATTATGCAGAGGTTTGACATTTCTGAATTGCAATGATCCATTTACGCGAATGACGGATCAATTTATGTAGGACATAGTCATTGGGTAAGTTATCTATACTCCCGCCTCAAATATTGTCTTCTTCAGCCTAGTTACCATAAAGAGAGCCCTATTCGTTTTTCAGCACATTAAATTGATTAGGAACGAAATTAGCTCCAAGGGAGTTCAGCTGACCACTGAGTCTCCATACCTTCTATTCAACTTCTACATGCCCTAAGACAGTAGTATGACTTTGCCTTAAATAGAACTCCGTGAACACCAACCTTTACTAGTCGATTTGTACGAAACAAAAGCTAGTATTAAAACTTATTGTTCTGGCACGCGAGACCATGCGTCATCCTGTCTTTTAACATGTTACATTGAAAAGCCCTGGATTTACCTCAAATCATCAAGCTTGCGTTCCAAATTCAACTTTTTAGATTGATTAAGACAGAAAATGCCTTTCAGTTCATTCAGCTGATCAGAAGCAAGTTTTTCAGATATCCTACCACTCAAATTTCAGTTTTCTAGATTGAATAGGATAGAAAATCGCCATTACATTTTTTCGTGATGGCCAAGGCGTATGGCAGATGGACGGGATTTTTAAAATTTTGGATTCATTATTTCGGATTTAAAATACCTTGAAATGCAAAACAACCAATTTCAAAGGGGAGGTTAAAAAATGCTTTTTATCATTTAAATGATTAACAGGAGTACTTACAATCCAGTTCTTATCGACCGTACCAACCCGACAGTTCCCCCCCCCCCCCCCGTTCAACACTCCTTCAACTAATCTTCGGGTGGGCTCCTTCCGCCCTTTGTTATCCTGGCATCACCAAATGATTAACAGGATTAACAAATGTTTAAATGATTAACAGGAGTACAATCCACTTCTTAGCGACCGACCCGACAGTCCCCCCCCCCCCCTGCTCAACACTCCTTCAACTAACCTTCGGGTGGGCTCCTTCCGCCCTTTGTTATCCCGGCATCACCACTTTTCCGTCCGCCCGAGGGGGCCATTCGTGTACTTGCCACCCCCCCCCCCCCCCCCCAACGGTAGCTTTGATCTCTGTTTACTAGCTCCCCTCCTCTGAGCTAGAATCCCAAAACAACCAAAAACCAACTAACTCCAACTTTTTCAACTTCGGTACTTAAACGTGTAAAATTAATCATTTAGGTAAATGATCTGGCTGTAAAACCATAGAGGTCTACTGTCCCGTTTTTTTTTTCGATCAATTACAAAGATTTATTTCTGGATACGATAAAACTAATCACCCAATGAACTGCGACGATAGAATCACCTGATGGGAACCCGATTTCACGCCTTAGAGAGAAACGAATTTATTTTTTTTCTTAAATGGTAATCTGATTTCGAAACTTAACGTGACTGCTTTTGTGCCCAAAACCACAACTTTATAGCTTGAAATGGTTATTACTACATTAATATTTATGATTCCCAGGTATTTCACAATAACGGAGTGTCGTAATTGGTTGCAGAAGAGTTAGTTTTGATCAGAATTCTACAGAAGCTTAATGGTCTTCTCTAATGAAATAAAGCTAATTAAAATCTAATAATTATCAGATAATTAAGAAAAATGTGGGTCAATAAAAAAGTGTTTGAATGATGTACATTTTCGTTCGGCCGTCATGATGATAATCCATATTTTTTTGTGGGTTCTTGAAGCAGTACTGAATACTACGATTCAAAAGAATGAAAATCAAGCATAGCAAATTATTTGCATACCGCTGCAAATTATTCCACAGAGGTGTCCGTATTAGAATAGGGCTTCTACGCATATTAGCGTAGTAAGTGGATTCAAATTCGGCTCCTAGCGCCTCCATATCTTGTTTTCCCTTGGCAAGATGCCATAAAAAGATTCCCATTTATACATCAGCTCGTTACATCGATTAGGAGCGGAATGCAAGGGCTTTCAGCTGATCGTTAAGTCTCCGTACCTTGGAATTATTGATGTCTAGCAGTCGCAAAGACATATTAAACACTAGATGACCCGGCAAACGTTGTCGCCCAGTAGTAGTATCAGTATATAGGATACCTCTGATACCAAAATGCTCCAGTTTTCAGGAAACGGGAAGTTGAAACTATCCATGTCAGAATATGAAGATTTCTCAAGATACTAAGGTCTGTCGATATGCCCATGTCTTGTCTTTCGGTGCTGAAGTTTGGTTAGCTAAAAAGTTGGCTTTAGGAGCCCCTTTTATAGGTGGCTCTTCCCTACTTCGCAATTGGCGAAGGAGAACGGAATGATGGAATTGATTAGTTGTCCCTTCCATTTGCAGAAGTGATAAGCGTGCCACATCCAGAGGATACTCCCGATTCTAAAATGCTTTAGGTTTCAGGAAACAGGAAGTGGGAACTATTCTCCTTCATAACTAAAAGCTGAAAATGAAGATTACTGGGGATAGCAGCAAGGTTTCTTCGAAATGCCTCCTGTCTTGTATTTTGAATGCAAGGAACTTCATTCGTATTTCAGTACTATAGGTTGTTTAGGAATGAAGTTTGACAATTTGCAAATAAGAAGAAGTTGATGGAATGCCCGCAACATCCTGACAATACCCCAGAAACTAAAAAGCTTCAGGTTTCAGGAAGAGGAAATATTGAGATTGCCCAAGATTCATAGTGCGCCCCAGTCTCGTAATCATATTCTGTATGATGTTTGACGTTGAAAGCCTCAGGTTTTCGAGTAACGGGAGGGTTTTTAAATCCATCATATGAAGCCGAGTAGAGGATAGAATGACCAGTTGTCAATGTAATGTGTGGTTTGATGCACTTTCTCATGGATTTTCACATATCTATGTCCAATCACATATTATGTTCCCTACTCGGCTAGAAATGTTTTTATTGACGAAAACGCTCTTAGATCACTGCCAATTTCTTCTCATTGGATCTCACTCTATTTTCCATTGCCTTAAATCCAGAGGGAAAATCGTCGTCCTACTTCTGCACCAGTGTTTTTATTGACAAAAACGACGAACGATTATCTTAGATCACTAACATTTTTTATGATAGAGTGAATTAGCTAATGGTGACTTGGAGTGAATGACTTACCTGAGAATGTCTGTCATGTGAAATGGGGCTTGTTGTACTTTTACATGGATTTTGACATATCTCTATCAAATCAGACTTTAAGCAGGTTCGTCATTGTGTCATCTGCTAAAAACGGTTTTAGATCAACGCCCTTAGATCAACATTAATGAGTCACTGGCTCTCACTTCATTTCCCATAGCCGACTCTCCAGAGGGAATTTCCACGCTGAGTTTATCAGTACGTACAGATTCAGAAATTATACCGTTCTAATGGACCCGGGGCGTCCTGGGAAGGGGGTTTTCCCTCTTGATTTCTCGGGAGAGCTGCACTAAGGATGAGACACCGACTGGGGAGTTCGGGGGGGCTCCGAGTTGAAGATCAAGGCCGCGGGGACGGGCGGGAAGTCCGCGTTCGGCACCAACCTTCATCACCCGACCATTCACAACTCCTGTACCTACCGACCGACCGCCCGCCGGTTCCTTGATTAAGCAATTCCGAGATAACCGCTGGTGTTGAACCGCTCACGTCACCTTTGGGACTTGAAGCCGAAAATGACATCATACCCATGCAGAACGGCCTCATGAACAATGTTATATCCCACAGACACCGCAAATTGGAGTTTTAGTTGATTTTCATAGGAAATGAAGCTATTCCAATGGCTCTAGAAACGAAAAAAAACCTCTTCTGAATATTTCTTTTGAGGCATCTTTTTGAGGCATTCTGAAATGATTCCTGGATTTTAACGGTTTTTATATGCACATACATGCAGTGTAGTTTTTAATTAACGAACCCCCCTTTATATTTCCAGTAATTTTGCAGAATTCAAAAGACCTGTAGAAGTAATCTCCCCTTATTTTGGTTTATTATTCAATAATAAACCATTGTAATCGCTCTTGTAAAAAAAAAAAAAAAAAAAATGCTAACCCCCCTGAAAAGTTCATGGTTTACGTTTCAAAGGGTGTAGAATCCGAATCTGCAATAAACATTTTTCCGTCCGTACGCCGTACGCACGATTTCTTCCAAACGGCTGGAGCAAAAGATCTGCAATTTTCAGGAAAAATCAATATTGGTCCGACAACGCCCCAATTCTTTAGCCAGCACTCTCACTTAATTTAAAGTGCCCTTTAAGGGTTGTCAAAGTTTTGTAAAATCCCTAAAAACCTCAAAAAAAGACTTAGCGGCCTAAATTTGGACTCTTTTTGAAGAACTTTCCATGAGGAATTGAATGACCCCTTCCCCAGGTTCATAGCTCAAACCATTCGCCATGTATGGCCCGATTTATGGTGCCAACATTTGCGTGATTTTGGTTGAATTCTAACATTGCATCAATTAAGAACCCCAGTTTTTTTAATTGCAGACTTGGATTCGACGCTCGATTTCATGAAACTTTGACCAATCACTCGATTTTTTTCGGTCGTGCCGAACCACTCATCGAGCGGTCAAAAGTGCAAACCGCAAGGTTGTGTACATTTGCTAAAATAGTTATCTTTAGGTTAAACGCGTTTTCTATATGTCCAGCAGTAGTGGGGAAACCAAAAGACTTGTCGAAGTAACATCCCCATACTTTTTTGCAAAGAATTCAAACATTGCATACTTCAGCTTCGCGCAAGCGCGCAAGGCACACCATCTGTGTTTTGTAAAATGAAAACCCCATTTTTTCAAATTACAGATAGGGATAAAACGCTCAATTTCTTAAAAATTTGACCCGTCAACCGATTTATTGATAACGCACAACGCTCTTAGCAAGCGCTTAAAAATGCGCAACCGCAAGGTTGTGGACCCCTTGATAAATCGTTATTTTTACGCTAAAAATGAAATTATTTTCACAATCGAGATGTTTTTTTCTTCTAAGATCTCAAGTATCGCCACGTTCAATACAGCGCAATTGTGCAAATATTCCCCAAAGCGTACCAACATTGTTTTTTCCAACATAACAGTAACATTGTTATTCCAGATTTGACTTCTCCCCTCAATTTCATAGAAATAGAAGGCAATCATTCAATTTTTTTGCGAGCAGTGTCTCATGTTCAATCTCTTGTACGGATATCGGTCATTTAAGTACTGGGTTATTCTAAAATGGATGTAACAAACAGCCTAAATACAGTAATAATTTGCAACGGTTTTCATTTGTCTAAATTTGACACTTTCACATTCAAATCAGCCTTTAAAAACAACCAAACCGCTGACTACTTTGTGATGGCTAATTTATGTTTGTGCAATTTTTATTACTTAGCAACTTAGCATGCTCGTTGAACGGTTTGCGCGCAGCCGATCGAAAAAAAAATCAAATGAGGGATGAAATTTCCATGAAATCGGTAGGTATCGGATCAGCTATACAAATAGAAGTTTTTTTACGTGGCACCAATATACAATATGTGGGCGAAGTTCGACGGATATAAAGTGAGTATGTGTATGACAACATATTCCACGTGAAAGAATTCTTTTTTTTCAATCTTGAAGAAAGTCAATTTTCGTCGCTGTATATCGGGATTCTGACCGACAGTGAGAAGTCTAGCCTAGGCTGAATACAAATCGCGTTATGGGGTTACGCAATTCATATGCGCTCGTGTCTAACAAGCCCTCCACACAACCAAGCAAGAATAGGTCGTTTTCCCCCACTTTTGTCGGTACGATTTAGATCTCACACACACAATGTATACGTATATCGGTCATCTATTAGACATCTATTCTCAGTACGAGCGTAGGCGGACGGATCTATAGTTGTGTAGTTGCTACGTGGGAGGCACTTCATAACTCAAGTCTAATATCCGACTCAACCACCACCCACTAACTGTTATCTGAAGTTCTATTTCATCGGAATGCGTAGGTAACATAGATTAAATCCATCATGCACTCAATGAACGAAAAGTGGCTGGTTGCATAGTCGATTTTAAGTGGTTTCCACAATATTTAATAAGCAGAAATGAATTTCTATTGGTGCATACACAAATGGTATAGTAAATAGCTTAGATCTAGGGGATGAAGACTACCACATTTTTATAATGGTTTGCAGGCTTTGTCAGTTCTTATGACATAGACACGAGGTGTAGATTTGATAACATGGGTAATAACTATTGCATTAGGTATTATCGACACCTTTTTAACAATCACTTTAACGTTCAATCAAATTGTAAGAGTATGTGTCCGATCTACCTATCAAATTAATAATTTGCCCCTTTATTCTGTGACAGGTGAACGGTCAGGCGCCCGTGATGCTGTGGATCCACGGCGGAGCTTGGAAATTCGGTACAGGATCCAAACAGTACTACGGCCCAGATTTCCTCATGAACGAGGACGTCGTTCTAGTCACCTTCAACTACCGATTGGGGCCTCTCGGTTAGTTCCTACAGTTTCATATGTGTTTCATTATTATCATTTTAATGATTACCAGGAGTACAATGCAGTTCTTAGCGACCGACCCGACAGTATCCGCCCCCCCCCCCCCCCGCTCAACTCCCCCTCAACTAACCTTCGGGTGGGCTCCTTCCGCCCTTTGTTATCCCGGCATCGCCACTTTTCCGTCCGCCCGAGGGGGTCATTCATGTACCTGCCACCTTGGTAAGCACTAGCCTCTCTGGTGCTCTGGTTGAATCCATAGATTTTTCCAGGAGTTGGTTAGGCTTAGTAATCAGGGACGTAACCAGCACGTATTTCACCCGGGGCAAGAAATAAATTTGGCGGCCCCCCCATAAACCATCTTAATATACCAATGAACCAAAATATGAATATAATTAATTTGATTTATTCACAATGTATAAACTCTTTTACTAAAAGGAGGAAGGTTTGGTAAGTAAGTGCTCAATGTAAAATACCATATAATTTTTATTAAATTTAACAAACTAATAGATGATAAATAAATTTTTGTACGAAATGGAAGCCCTAAACAAACTTTAAAATGAAAATTGTTGTTGATGGCCAAGTTGCTCAGTCGTTGTTGTCCTGTCAAGTTCCTGATGTCGTTTTTTATTATCCTCACTTTTCTAAAACTTCTTTCATTCGATCCTACACACACGGGTATTGTAAGAAAAATTCTCAAAGCTGTGGTTATATTGGAATAGGCGTCATGGAGGCCGTTTTGGCAAATATAAACCAAAAGTTCGAATGGAGTAGACTCGCCTCGTTAACTACCCTGCATACGGCCGCTCAAGTCTAGTTCTCGCCTCGCGAAGTATACGTTTTCTATATCCTTTGTCCTTTCTTGTAGGCCTATTGCATTCCTTATTTTTACTATTTTTCCTTTTAGTAAATATTTTCAAATTTACCCCAAACGGTCATAATATTTAAAAGAACTTGGTAAGCTGTCACTTGTTTGCCTACGGCCGCCCCCCTCCTAGTTACGTCCCTGTTAGTAAGTACCGTTTATGAACACAGAATGCGCTCACGTAAACCCTTGTTAGCTTTTGTAATACTGTAACTGTCACGTATGATAACGTGTGATAACTGTCACGAGTGATATCAAGTGTCAGTCTGATTTCTGCATGGTTTTTTTTTCCAAATCGATATTTATTTACAAGAATATCAATAATATAACAACTGAGCATAGGCCCATCAAGTTAATTTACACTCGTACAATAATTTACAGTTTATAGAGTTAGTAGCCCAATGGCTATACTCCGGATAGCACCCATTCACTACACTGACTCACTAATCACGTGACATCACTAGGTCCAAGGGTTTTGTCCTATCAAGCCGCCGGGTGACGTTACTGTCCCGATTTAAGGTGTCGATGGAGGTCGTCATTCCGAATGTACCAGGGGCATTGACGATACTCCTTAGCACTTTGTTTTGAAAAGTCTGAATCATCTTAATATTAGTCTTCTTCGTACAGCCCCAGAGCTGTAAACCATACGTCCACACTGGTTTCAGAACTTGCTTGTACATTAGCAGTTGATTACGTATGGAAAGCTCCGAATGCCTACCGAACAGGTTCTCTACAATCTTCTAAATTTCATCTTCAGTTCTTCGTTTTTCTTCTTAACGTGCTCTTTCCATTTTAATTTAGTATCAAGAGTCATTCCCAAGTATTTCGACGTGTTAACTTCATTCAGCACCATAGGCAATGCAGTTATTCGTTTATTTGTGAAGTTGATGTGAGACGATTTTTGCTCATTTAATTTGAGCCGCCATTTTTTGGTCCATTCGCTTACTTCATTAACGGTACGCTGTAGTTTAGAAGTTGCTTCTTCAACGGATTCACCATCTACCAGAAGGGCTGTATTATCTGCAAAAGTTACTGGTTGTGTTTTCGTCCATTGGCACATCGCTTGTATACAGAAGGTATAGCAGTGGCCCAAGTACACTTCCTTGAGGAACTCCTGCCCTAATTTCCTTTAGGCTTGAGTATGCCCCCTCATGCTTTACTCTAAAATATCTCTCTGAAAGGTACGATTTCAGCAGTACATAGAATTCTTCCGGCAGATCTCTTTTAAGTTTATACAAGGAGTCCTTCGTGCTAGACTTTATCGTATGCCGGGGACACATCAAGGAAAACGCTTGCACAGACTTGTTTCTTTTCAAGACAGTTTTCAATTATATCAGTGATACGATGGACTTGATCTATAGTTGAATGTTTTTCTCAGAATCCGAACTGATTATTAGGGATGAGTTTCTTTTCTTGGATAATAATTTGATTTCTGCATATTGACAAAAAAGGATTATGGATTGGTTTTTCTGGATATTTTATGGAGAAACGCCATCTAAGTTGGGCCTGTAGATGATCTCCATTGGATTGCCTTGCATTTATTTATAAAAACAAGATATACACAGGGTGTCCTGTTTAAGGGTGGACATCCGGCTAGGGATGGATTCTAGAACTAATTTATGACCAAAAGTGCCACCTAGAAATATTTTTGCAGAGGCTTCGATTCCGAGTTATACAAAATTTAAGATTTTTTTGTGTTAGCGACTTTCCGCTACAGAAACCGCCATAATACCCTCATAGAATCTCAAATCTGAGGATACCAGTAGAAAGAGCATGGATCACTACTGAGGAATACGCGGACATAATAAACCAATAATATAAGTGATTATAATAATAAAAGTGATAAACTAGAGGTTTTTTAGTTCGTGTTTGACAACTATCAGATATTCGCGGTGGCTCACGCATAGGATTAACAGATGAACTCTATGAACGGGTGAAATATTCACAGTGGACAATATCGTTTTTCAGGTTTCGCCAGCCTCGAGAATGACTTGCTCCCGGGAAATATGGGCTTGAAAGACCAAGAAGAAGCGATAAGGTAAGAATTTCCCTGAAACCGCTTAATTTATCATAAATTAATATATTAAAACGTTGGGGTTTAAACATCAAATGTACCTCAGATTTTATATAACAGTTCGATTTGAATAATTATTTTTTTAATTTAAGTTTTTTTATGTTTTAAACACTATTAGATGATTGGAGTGCACTGAGTGTAACGAACCTAATGGTCGAAAATCCAGGAATCAAATTTAGTGGTAACATTTTACAAAAAAATGCCTCCTGGACTTTTCTTTTTAGGGATTCGTTCACTTGATTCCATGCGTATGAACAAGCAGTTTACTTTTTAATTTATTTAAAAAAAATTCTAATTGGGTTTTTCAAAATGTCTTTCGGGTCGGATCAAATTTTACAGAGGGCCTAGTTTGGAGTTTTTTCATCTTTCGTTTTTTACTCATTCATTATCAGAATACTTTTTTAGAGTTAGGTATTTAAATTTCTAATATTAATTGTATTGTGTATTAACTAATGCAAATAATTGTTGCATTGTATATTTTTTTTGAGAGAGAAGAAACATTTATTGATCATTATATGGGGTGGGATGTTGGAATAGTTGGGGTTGTGAAAAGTATAAATTGATATGCCAAAAGCTCGAATTGGTATGCCGAAAGTTGAAATTGAGTCGCCAAAAGTTTAAATTGAGATGCCAAAAATATTGAAATTTATTTGTGCCAAAGGTTCAAATTACTTTGCCAAAATTTTCAATTTGATAATATGCCAAAAATTCAAATTGATTTTGCCAAAATAATCTGATTTTATTTTTTCCTAACTGTGTGTGTGTGTGTGTTTTTGTGTCATGTATGCATGTGCAAAACAATACCTAATCCAAATAGATAATGTATCACATTTTATACGAGTAAAACATGGTTTTTTCTGTACAACGTACTTAGAGTCATTAATTCGCACTTTCGTATCTTAAAAAAACCGATTTATGAAAAACTGTTGAGGCAACAACGTTTATAGCAGTCTTGTTGGGCTCAGCTATGCGAAAACCTATAAAAACAACAATTAATCCGAATGTTCCTTCAAAAATTAACGTTCCTTCGATTTTCCCCCGTTTTTTGGCTACCTTGGACCTCCGTGCGTCGTACCTACAAATTTATATCAGTAACATTATTTTTTTGAAAGGTAGGACTTCTTTATTTTGATTCCTTCTCTATTGTATGTTGATATATCTTCAGTTTTTGCTTTACACGCACTTCTAACATTTTCAGGCAGAAATTTGCAGTCAAAACCAGCGCTTACCTCTTTTTAGGATGAATAAATAAATAAAAATTCGTGTTAATAGTGGGTGTGGGTAGTGGAGTGACCACATTCATTCCGAATCTCTTAATTTGGAGCGTTATATCTGTTTATTCTTGTCAGAAACGTTTCGTCCCGCAGCGGGGATTTCCTCAGTCTAACTATGTATAACTACTAGCATACTTTAGGCTTTGACATGGTGGTGGCACCACACATCTCTTGTTGTTTGTTACTTTTAGCTCTGTAGTTGACGTTAAACTGTTCACTCCTCCCTGTTCATGTACTCAAGTTGGTCATAATCTCTATTGCTCAGTTGTTTGATCTCAACTGCGTCAATTAGTTAAACAACTTTGCTCTGTTATAAAAATCAAAAAGGGGAGAGAGGAACTGCAGCATAAATTAAAATTACTGATTTCGTTGGTCGTTTGGAGCTCTTTCGTTGGTAGGTTTTCCGGATCTTCCCTCACCCAATAGAATATATTGTTGTTTTAGGTATATTTTGTTAAGACAAAATAGTGATTGTTGATTTTATGTTGAAGGTGGGTGAAGAGGAACATCGCTGGGTTCGGAGGCGATCCAAATCAGATCACACTTTTCGGACAAAGCGCCGGAGGAGCGTCCGTGTGTTTCCATCTGAAGGGAAGAATGTCAAGTAAGTTTGAGACGGTTTCGGAATAATAATGAGTATTTTAAACAAGCGAATGACATTAAAGGAAGAATAACTATGTTATTTGTGATTGCAACGATTATTGGTGGCTCCCAAATCATTTTTGGCGCATGAAACTCGAGGAAAAACTTTTTCGGGATGTTCTCAACACATATTTGAGACCGACAAGGTAAGAGAAAATACTTCAGAAATTGGGGTTTTGACCGGTTTTGGACGATTCTGGACCACTGTGCGCCGGTGGGGCTCATTTTGGCCGGTGGCTCTTCCCACTCCAAAATTTTCGGGGCTCATTTTGGTGACAGCGATTTTTTGCACACAAAATGCTCTCAAATTTCCACTATCATGTCATTTCAACGTAGATAGTAATACGATAATTTGATAAACCTGTCTCACACAATCATGCTGCATATTCGATAAATTGATCTTCCCACGTTTCACCAGGTTACGTGCGAGGGGGCATCGCCCAGAGCGGTAGCTCTTTGTCGCCTTGGGCCGTCGGCCGAGCTCAGTCAGTCCGTAAAATCACCATCGAGTTGGCAGACGTAGCGGGGTGCGGGGCCCTTCAGCCCGATGACGTCATCCTCCAGTGCCTCCTCAATCTGCCAGGGGAGAACCTCATAAAAGCCGTTCAAGGCCTTCCGGTAAGCAGTGCAAACTTTTCCTTGTGATTCACAACAGGAAAGCGATTCTTCTCTTAATACCAAGGAAGAAAAAATGATGTCCCCATCAACAAATCGATTTTTTTAAACTGCACTGGATGTGCTGAAGAGAAGAAAAGACTTTTCGAAAAAAAACGTCAATTCCATTCAATATTTTTCTTTTACAGACTTCGTTTCTAAATTATTTCAATTTAAGATTTTTCTGAGAGAACTGTTGAAAAAGTCCAATTCAGAGTGTAGATGAATGTTGAACGGTTGATTCTGCACTAAGCGGAAAATTGTATTGAGGTTTTAGTCATGCAAATCTTAAATTGAGGAAAAACCGCTCTTAAGAGATCATTCACTATATAAACACGTGAATGCTCCAATTACCAAGTACTGCTGTTGGATTGACTAATTTTTTTTTTTTTTTTTTTTTTTTTTTTTTTTTCAATTGCAGTTGTTTGATCAAGAGAAGTTGCCGTTCAGGCCTGTGATAGAAGTAGACGGCCCAGTTCCGATGGACCCGTGGGATGCTCCGCCTTCAAGCCTTCCTCTTATGGCCGGTCACACTTCAACAGAAGGCGCCTTCTACACTGCATTCTGTAAGTTATTCATAATAGTGACAATCGTCTAGGGAATGAATAATTCTGCTAGTAGTGTGGAGATAGTAGAGGAAGGGTAATGGAAATTCTGATTTCTTTGAAATCAGTTCGTTTGAAATCTGGTGTACAATTCCTGCCTCGTAGGTCCAATTTTCCCAGAAATTCAGTTTTCCGCATTTACCGAAACTCTGTTGGAAATATTTTCGAGAATTGAACCTTCAAAAGCATCAGGCGTCATTTGCCAATCCAAATCCCGGTTAATAAACCCAGTGTTGAATAACAGGCTGGTCACACTTCGAAAGAAGTCACCTTTTACACTGTATTCTGTAGATGTGTTATGATAAATATTTTTTAAATGCTACAGCAATCATTTATGAAATGAAAAACCTTGCAGTTAGGTTAGGGAGATATGAGACATTGTGGTGGAAGATTACGGGCGTACTTTGTTTCGGCACACCTCTTATCACGATCTTATCAGATAAGATCGATGTGTCCTTACATCGATCTAATTATCGATCTAAATACGAATGAAAGCAACAATTTCTGGTGTGAAAGCAAAAATCTCCTACCGTCTAGTTTGGCGGTCTGGATGCTCGCTACGCTCGCATCTCAAAAACAAAAAAATATCCTACATCAATCCTTCTAGTGAAGTATAGATCAGAAGAAACAGAAATAGGAATGAAAGCAACAATTTCGGGTTTGAATAGTCGTGATAATAGTTTCAAGATGGCATTATATCGATGTAATAATCGATAATTAGATCGATGTAAGGACACATCGATCTTATCTGATAAGATCGTGATAAGAGGTGTGCCGAATCGAAAACCGCCGAAGATTACTGGATTTTAACATCCCTATAATCAGCCCATAGAACCTGGAGTTTAAATGTATACTTCCTAGACCACTTTCGCCCAAACATTATATCGCGAAACTCCGTAAATCAATTATGGAGAATCAAACCTTGAATAGCACCAGGCGTCTTTCGTCAACTCAAATCTCTTGTGCCTAGCTAAACGTCACCAGAAAGCTCCAGTGACACTGCGCCAAACGTTTATTTTAATGATGCCAATAATCAACAGAGCAAAAAGCCAATTGTTAGCATAGTTATATTAAATTATAATTAGAGAGTTCTGGAAATTTCAAATCCCTAAAATTAGATCATTTACTAGTAGATTCTACTGTACAAATGTATGCTTTCTACTAGAGTTGTCAATGTAATCTAGATTTTCAAAATTTTCTGATGGCAAATAACTGTGTATTGGGGTTGAGACGTCGTGGATGAAATAAGGCGTAGCAACCGAAAGTGATGGTAAGCATATCTTAGCAGCATCTGCCATTTGCAGCAAATATCAATCAACGGTATGTGCTGGCCTGTTTCCGTAGCTTTAGGGCAGGGTTTTTCTTAAAGATGCGCATCAACTCTGATGATTTCATCAGCGCGAACCTTACCTATTTCGTGTTTGCCCGTCAAGTTATAACATTGAAGATTCCATCTCTCAAGAAGAGGCGTATGTGCTACTTTTTAGTTCACAGACTATGGGGGGTTAAAAAAAACCAATTTATATGGAAATATTAATATCTGAATGGACTGTAATTACACTAGGAACAGTGGGCTAACCTTTTAAGAAGATTGTACTAAAGAGATATTAATATAAATAACAGATACGTGAAAAAAACACAAATCTAAAATTAAATGAGATACCAAGCTAATGAGGAAATGAATGGATTTTATGCAGGAAAATATAAAAAGAAATGTGAGGAATCTACTGTTTGCTCGATATTCGCCGATGCAAAATATTTGTGTATTGTGGGTATATTATAATCACAGTTATTTTCGAAAGTAGTGGAGGGAATTCCTTTTCAGAAATGAGCTAGATACTTTCTTTAATTTTTTTCAGAGATTTGATAATACTGCAGTAGGTAATTATCACGTGTGACGGATATGGACAGCTCTTCTTGTCCGTTTCTTGAAAATGCTACTCCCCAACATAACCTGGCGCCTTTAGCTTCAGGCGTATCCGCTGGGTGTTGCAGGCTAATCGCCTCAGCCGTTGGAAGGGGCAACCAATCTCTCCATCACCTCTTTGTTAAATGGTCCATCAGCTTTTCACAAAAATATAAACAACGTTTACGTTTTCAGTGTTTAAAGGAGGAGGTGAATTTCTGCTCACCTTGATCGACAAAGCTTTCAACAGCGTTGCCCCGGATCTTCTGATGTTCGAAGCCACTTCGCCCGATCCAGTCGGCGTCGCTAAAAAAATCCGGAGTTTCTACTTCGGAGACAAAAACATCACTCGGAAAGAAATCAAATCTTTGGAAGAGGTGAACGCATTTATAATGTACTTTAAGCTGTGCTACTTCTGAGCCAAGCTGGAATCAATAGTTTTTGATTTCTACCAACATAATTGATTTCAAGTGGTTCTGTTTTTATTTTTCAGGTGACGACAGATTCGTGGTTCGTGTATCCCATTCGGTCGGAAATCGAGCGACACAACGGAACAGTGTACTCCTACGTTTTCGATTACGTTGGGTCTCGTAGCATTTTCGAAATGTTCAACATCAGTTTGGACTTGAGATTCGGTAAAGAGCAGAAAATGTACTCAGTTAATCTAATGAACAAATTTTGTAGATTAATTTGTGAGTGGATGAAATAGGCATGGACAGAATGCGTGAATTTCCTTGCATGGTATGAGGTTTTGGACGTATTTAAAATAATGTGTCTGGGTTTAATGGGAAAAAACCACACCGACTGAAAATATTTGCGATGTCCTAAAACATATTTTCTTTATTCAAAACTCGGCGCTACGCGCCTCGCCGGGGGCTGCGCCCCCTGGACCCCCCTTTTGCTTTTATTTATAGCCTGCTGCTACAAGTATAGAAACGTAGAATACGCTTTAGCCTCGAGTGGACGCTGAACTGCAGAACGTTCAACGGTGATTATGAAACGTGTATTAGCGTTTAAGTAACGTACACTAACGATGTTATTGATATGGCGGGCGAATATGGAATCAATGCACGATCCACCACGATAATCCGCATTCTTGTATGTGACAATCAATACAAACGTGCGCAAATCAATAGAAAAACGACGGTTTATTTTATTGAAAAATGAAACATAAAATTATTAAGGTAAATGCAAGTTGTTTAATTAATAATTATTAAGGTAAATTTACGGATGTAAATATGCAAGTTGTTGCTTGGTGATCGCCTTTAGTTACCCAATGTGCTTATAAACATCAATTATCGGTGTTTTATGATCACATGATCTGTTTCTAAAGCAGCCCAGAACGTTCTAGACTTTTCCGTGTTCGTTACGCTCAAGCGTTCCTTTTTTGGCTAGTTAGTCCATGGCTAAAGCGTATTCTACACTAAAAGTGGCTAGAAGTACCTAATGGTGTCACATAACTCTTTGCATGGTAACTGTTCAAGTTTTGATGCTGACTTTTTCTTTGTCTGACACCGTCCTTTCGCAGGGACTTCATGGGCTTGAAAATGCTTACATTGGCACGACGTGTTAGGTGGTAAGGCTCATAAATTATACCTTTATCAGCGCAGAACTGACCAAGTTCAACAGACAAGTGGGATTTGTGGCCATCTCCAAAGACTAGAACCATATTTTTAATGTTCTGATTGATGACCTATTGTCTCGTTGACTTGTTGACTAGCTAATAAACCACCCTTTCACTAAACGTTGCATAAAAGAATTTGTATACTAACTAAAAAATGTTTTAGATGACAAAACCTGATGATTTCTAGCAATTGTGGTCTTGGAAAAACATAATCAAGAAAAAAGCCTTCTAGCACCCATCAGTTATGGATTTCCAGAAATTCGCTTTAAAACAGAAAAAAACGCTGCAAATTCTTTCATTGGGGTTTATTATTTAATGATTCATGATTTGAATTTCTACTAAGCTTTGGAGTGTGCGTGTTTCACAGGTGATAGAGCGATTATTGAATTTCAGGAGATATGCATAGAGCACTTAAAATCGGTTCTCAACCAAAATGGTACGTATTTGGATTGATCAGTTGATCATATTTGTGTGCCTCCTGAAATTCAATAATCGCTCTATCACCTGTGAAACACGCACACTCCAAAGCTTAGTAGGAATTCAAATCATGAATCATTGAATAATAAACACCAGTGAAAGAATTCGCAGCGTTTTTTCAAGAGCGATTACAATGGAAAAATATTCTATTTGAAAATTTTAAATTTCGTAAGACGGAGCATGCATATCAGAATGCTTCAACCCGTGTATCGGCTATAAACCCTTTTAGGAGTTCACTCCAGTATCCACATTCACTACATCACTAGGTAACTGCAATCAAAACCAAAACAATAATAAACCAAAATAACGCAAATGTTGGCACCATACATCGGGAATGGTTTGAGCTACGGACCTGGGGTGGGGCTCATTCGATTCCTCATGGAAAGTTCTTCAAAAAAGTCCAAATTTAGGCCGCCTTGACTTTTTTTGAGGTTTTTAATGATTTTACAAAATTTTGACAACCCTTAAAGGGCACTTTAAATTAAGTGAGAGAACTGGCTAAAGAATTGGGGCGTTGTCGGACTAACATGGATTTTTCCTGAAAATTTCAGATTTTTTTCTCCCGTCGTTTGGGAGAAATCGTGCGTACGGCGGACGGATGGAAAATTTTTTATTGCAGATTCGGATTCTACACCCTTTGAAACGTAAACCATGACATTTTCAGGGGGGGTTTCGAATTTTTTTTTTTTCGAGAGCGATTACAATGGTTTATTATTGAATAATGAACCAATAGGGAATACAAGTGGGAGTTTGAGGACTGACCTATAAGTACCAAATTATGATTGTATGGATATAACCCTCACTTACAATTCTAAACGCCCTTATCTTATTGACTAGTTGTATCTGATCTAAACCTTGTATAAAGAAATTCCATGTTTCCACCCTGCAGTACCTTGAAATGTAACAAAATAATTCCACAGATTGAAAATTCCTGTATTGGTGTCGACCGCATCCCAGGAAAACAACTAATATTGTTTCCACTTCTCTTCTCTTACATAACACTAGTCATCCCATTAATCTTAACCAACGTTTAAAACTCTTATGTTCTGGATCAAAAATAGTTTCTTAACTAATTTCAAATAATCCATGGTTAGACATGAAATTTACTTTCAGAATTATTTTGCAATGATGAAAATTTTGTATTTGATTTAATCCAGGGCCTGGACATGCTGACGATCTCCCTTTCCTCTTCAGAGCTGAACCTCTCGACATTTTGGCGGATGGGACTTTCGAGGACCTTCTCAAATCTCGGGAAATGGTGAAAACTTGGACCAACTTCGCCAAAGGAGAGTGAGTGTTGCCTTTTCAACGTTAAGATAGCTTATGAATTAAAACTGATGATTGAAACTGAAATGGAAATTTTTATTGTCGAGTTTTCAGTTTAATTATGGAGGGAATCAATCCCATGGACTACGTTATTACCACCATATGGGGCAGTGTGGTAGCACTGTTTGTTAATACGTATACACATCAATTCGCGCCCCTAGTCGCTCAAATCGCCTCAATTTTCGGCCTCTGCTTACATTCCTATAAGTACTATTTATCTAACGTTACGTCTCAGTCCATATCACAGAGTAAAAGATCCACATTTAGCTGACTTGAGTGTCCGCCTTAACACAACACTAACGACTAACACATGTTGAATGTTGAACAAGTCTTTAAAAATGTTTTAGGAAGTAAGTATAAGAAAGTGGCAACTAAAATTGTAGTAGAGTAGCATAGAGTAGTATATGACATCTAAATGGTCGCACTATCCAATCATGCCTGCCTTAACAATTAAAAAACAATCATTTCACAGTATTGTTTATCCAATGATTGGAATACAAAGAGGAAGAGGAACTAAATCGAAATTCTTTCATTCTCCATTAGTTGGCCCTTCCCAATTCCTGAATTCGTGGCCTTGGGAGATGAATCAGACGCCTTCAAGCGTCTGGGTCATCTTCTGAGCGTGGCGGGCATTACCGCATTCAGCTCAATGGAAGGGGCAACCATACCATTCCATCACCTCACAAACCTCTCAGCCACTACAGGGCTTATCAATTTTAACGATTTTTTCACGAAATTCCAAGTGTGTTGTGCCCAGAATTTCATGTACTAAATGAAATAAGTGTTTTTGAAAAGTCCAATTACCTTTCAGACGATCTCTAACATTATGCTATTCTTTAAACTAAGCATTCCTATATTCCTATTCTAGTTGAAAATACACCTGATGAGGCCAGAATACAAAAGATGTAGTTTATCAAGATAAATCAAGTAAAAGAAAAGGTCGTTTGCTTCCTACATATCTCACACCAAAAGTTCATACACAATATTTGTGGAAAACTGAGTGGGGGTGTGGAATAACTTTTTAATGAGAGTACATACCTTACGAGAAGATGTCGGGGAACGAGACTTGGAGACTGATCAATAAATACTAATTTACCATTTTGTGGCACCATTAGCTAGGCATACACGAACATTCCAATCCAGCGGTTTTGGGCCGTCGTTCCGGACAGGTCGGATTTTTGATGAAATCTGACCTGTCCGTTAGTGGTCGATGGCAGTCTTGATCCGCCGCTTTAAAACTGCGGTCTTTACTGACAGTCCAGACCCTCGGTTTCTGAACCGTTGTACTCCACTGACGTAGAGTTTAAAAAGTTGGGGAACTCGTCCTTACGTCCATAACCGTTCGTTAGTGGAGAAGTCACAGTTTTTTTCGGCGGAAAACCGTCGGTTTTGGAGTGTCCAGCGTGTTGGACAGTCCAGAGGCCAGAAGTAGAGGTTTTTTCTCAGTGCACCTACTATACCCTCGTCGGAGATGGAAGAAAGGACTAAAAAAATCATAGCTGCTGCAGGTGGCATGTACGCCTTGAGCGTATTAGTATCTCGTAAAAAGGATCGCAAAAAGTGGGAGGAGGAATGGATTTCCCGAAGAAATGCCCATAGCCATATGGGTCTCGTGAAGGAACTTCAAGCTGAAGAACGTGAAGACTACAAGAACTATCTACTAGAACAGAACTGAAGGTTAGCATGGTGAACCGCCAGTTTCGGACTGCGGTTTTTTCCCTCCACTGACTTACAAATTTGAACTGCAGGTTTTTCGAAAAAACTGTTAAACTTTAACCGTCAGTTTTGGACTGCGAGTTTTCTCCTCCACTAACGTAGATTCCAAACCTGCAGGTTTCCTAAATAAACTGTCAAACCGTCGGAAATCCCGCTCGTGTATGCCCAGCTATTGGAGTATTGAAACGTAACTTTTTCAAACTCCACGGCGAACGACATCGAATCTAACAATTATGCTTGCATTTCAGGGACCCCACTCCTGACCCAGTGGTGGGTGATCATTGGGAAGAGAAATCCGAAGATGGTGGCTACCTCGTCATCTCTCGCGAGACGCCCAAAATCGTCGATTGGACAAGGGACAACTCGTGGCAGAGGAAGCGACTGGACTTCTGGAAAGGGCTTGCTCTGAGAAGACCGTCCGAGGAACGGTTCCTCGAGGAATCATCGAGTTCTTAAAAGAGAAAGAACTGTTTATATTTAAAGAAAAACTCCTAAATTGGACAGTAGGAACCTAGTTACCAATTAAAAGAAAGGAACAACAGAAAGTTAATACCATTACACTTTAGAATGAAAAGAAATTTCGGTGACCACAGGATATTTAAAGGAGGAATTCGATTAATAAGAGAGATTGGGGCTAGTTGGCGTTTATTTTCACATTTGATTTTATTTCACTAGACATTTAAAGGTTACGTTAAATTTTAAAACGTCTCCCCATTCGAGACCTTGTCAAACGTTTCAATTCTGTATGTGGGGCTAAAAGTTATATCTAACTAACTGGGATTACCTAATGAAATTAAAAATTTGTTATTATTTTTTTAAATTGAACAGAGTTAGTAAACATAGTAAGATCTTGCATGTGTGCTCTTTTAAAGGAACGTGTTTTCTACTGATTCATTGAACAAAGTGTATGTATGTTTTGTATGTTAGCATTTATGTTTGTGTGTATGGAAGTATGTTTGAAAGTCTGTCCGTGTGGAGGAAAGGCTATTTACTGGCATTTTTGCTGATACTTAAAGTGTAGAGTGTCGGGGGGCCGTTATCTTAGGTACTCCAAACAATATCAGTTTTTATTGACCGATTTAGGTGAGTTAGTAGCCTGACAATTCCATTCATAAGGTCCAGCAAGCTGTTGGTGGTGGGAGTGGGGGTAATATATGGAAAATATTCTCTCAGAGATTAAAAATCAGGAATAATCACTTTCAGTAGTTCAAGAGCCCAAAAATCTATTTACATGGTCCCAAGTGTTGTATGTGGTAGGAGTGGCTTAAATACACTGAAAAATATTGTTCTTAGTTTAAAAATTTGGAAAAATCAAGTTCAGTATCTATACACACTTGGACTTTCAGAAGAAAACCATCGTTGAAATAACCAGGGAAACGTCTTTTCTGAAACAACGTGGTATTTTAAAGAAAACTGAATTGAAGCTTGGGAGATAGCGTTAAGGACAGTAAAACAGTAAAATGTGTGCTGGTGCCAGCCACGCCCTCCTAACTTTTTCAATTAGCTAACTGATGATCGTACAGTAACCCGTGTTATCTCATTCAGGAAACCAATTTCGACCTGAATCAAGCACAAAACTACCCACTTTCGCTCAAAGATATCGAGACTTTATAATTTTTTAATATTTCTATCTTTAAATACTGATTCGTATTGTTGATTGACCAAGACGTCAAAATTTACTGGCACATCCCGGATCAGTACCATTTTTGGCCGAAATTTCTTAAAATTTGGTCCTGCAGTTTCGGAGAAAACCTTTGAAAGGCGAACGAACGGATTTGCTTTATTCGATTTTTGAAACGTACATATCTTGAAACGTGAAACAACTTTTGAAGAGGGGTTACAATTGTTTTTCTTGCTCAATTACAAAGGTTCATTATTAAAATTAATAAACCAAAATCACAAGCAATATAAGTGTAGAAAACTTGTTACTTTCCATTTAAAAAACAAAACCAAAAAACAGAATTTCTGGTCAACTGTTCATAAAATTGTGTACCACCCACTTAATTGTGGTTTAATAACCAATTGATCAACAACTATCTTCCAACGCTAATCAGCCCCAGTCTCTTAAACATTTAGGGTTTTTAACACTAACATTTTCGAACACGTTATGCGCCTGTCAATATAAATTACTAGTAAAAAAGATAGGTAAGATTTTCTTGTGAAAAAGATAAGTGTCGCATTGTTGTGTTTTGAATCATTGGAAACTTCTGTATATCTTAGGTCACCGATCCCAAATTAATTTAATCCACTTCCCGCCCTTTAATTTATTTCCTCCCATCTATTTATTATTTACGACTAAGTATTAATTTCGTTCGGTATTTACAATCCATAATCCGTCCAACCCATTAGAATGATAACGCCCAGCAAGATAATCCATCATATTTTAGTTGAACCTCAACGATTAGGAACCAACTGTAGGCACTTTCAGGATCGTTGAAATGGTAAACAATTCCTAAATTTGTACTTATGTAGAATGAAATATATTTTGTAGTCGCCTTCGTTTACAACGTCAAACCTTAATTTATGGATTTTCAAATATTTAGTTGGTAATTTATATTATTGTAAAAAGCGATTTAAAAAAATCAATCGTTAGGCTTGTAAGTAGAGTAGGTGTAGGTAATGGTTTTTGCCAGTACGTTGGCATTACGAGTGCCATTATTAAATAAAAATTAAGAATTTTGTAATTTTAAATTCGTTCATGTAGATAGGTACTTACTTATCTTTTTGAAATCACGTTCTGCCTAAAATATACACTTGAAAAAGCGCAATGATGCAGTATTATCCAGCACAAGTATTAAGTATTAGGTACCTTATTGCAGGAAGAGAATTTTACTCAAGTGCAATAATTACATAATTAATAGTAAAAACCGTTGAATTATGAATAACTAAGTCATTGGTGCTGTGTGAAAAAACCCTTTTTCATTTCAATTAATTTTTGATGATTATTCTTGTAGAGAAAGAATTGTTTGTGTGGACGATGAAATTTTTCTAGCTCTATTTTAAAATTTGCTGTTCACGTTATGTAATGAAAAATTTAGACGCAGATGTAATTTAAGACTAAATCTGATTTAGTTGAACTATATTCATCATTCTTCAATCAAGATAGGGAGTTAGTAAACTGAGATTCGTGTAATTAAAATCACTTTATGTGCTTCTGCGACCGTCACACATTGTAATATAGTATGGTTATCTGTAGGTACCACACTATGCATGTAGTTACACGATCTACATATCACATAATGAACTATCTCACTACCTCTGGGATACGTATAGCAACGTGAAGAATATCTAGGAACGACTATTTGTAAATATAAATTTAGATTAGAGTTGGTTAAGTAAATCATGTAATAACACGTTTTGAGGTGTTCGAACTGTCCCATTTTCACAAGTTCGATTCCCATTTGAATTCAATTGCAAAGCTTGATTTCTATTAGAATTTCCTGAATAAGTATGTGAGAAAGAGTTGGGTTGAGGAGATGCTTTTTGATTTCTGTATTAAACCTTCTTCTTTTGTGCTCCAAATGGTTTTGAAAGTGTTGTGGTTGATCGTCCAGCATCATGTCATGCCCATATTTCAGCTTGAGTTTATTATTATTATTAAACGTATTATTCATCTTTGATTGACGAACTATTTAATGTGATAAGTCAAAGAAATGGATGACGGTAAGAGACCAAGTTTGTTAGTTACCGACTTAAATTCCATTTTTGAAATGTCACAACTCTGTTTACAATGCATAGGGCGTTTCTAAACAATTTAGACATTGGTAAATCCATGGATTCTAGATTCCACTCATTATTCATCGACTTGCCCGTAAATAACCATAATGAAACTAAAATTGTATTAGAAAATTTGTTTCTCTCAAATTTTTTGTTTTGTTTTTGTGATTAAGACATCAATCACGAGGTAACTCGATGTCATGGTGGTGTTGTTAGAACTTGGTGGATCCGTAGGTGTATCTTCATAAAATACACTAGAAAATAATTTGTATGTCCCTTGGGCTGATAATATTGTGCCCGATAGCACACACCCAACTAATTGGTAGAACTGCCACTGCTGAATTTTCGCTCTCGAGAAAAATTATATCTTTAACTTGGTTTTTTATCTATGGTATAAAAATATCGGAAGTATTTTTAACGATTTTGAGGGTTGTTTTTTATAATGTCTAGTAAATTTTAAAAGTAACGAACGCATATTTTAGTTCATAAAGCATCTTTAGTAATATATTTTAAAACCTTCATTTCAAGCATACTTGGTTTTTTATCAAACCTGTTGTAAGTCATCAATGTACTTAATGTTGCTTTTGTTTTTCTTGTACCTAGGCCTGGAAAAAACGTAGCATTCATTCGAACAACCCTCAAAATTCTCAATCACCACACTGTATTCGTCAAGAAATCATAAATTCTGTACAAAAATACCTATAGGTTCAATTCTAGGGAAGATAGCTGTTATGGTTATGGTTAAATACTGTGATACAAGACACCGTACCTATTCTGTCATCCATTTCTTCAATTGTCAGCCTATGTAAACTTGTACCTAACATTTCCGACCAATCAACTTTCAAAGCCTCATGTATTGTCGTAGTCATTTATTCTATTTTACTTATCAATACGTACTTCAACAATTAATTGTGGCAGCATGTGGATGGATATGTAATGAAAATATATTGTCAAAAACTCGTAAACTATAATTGCTAAACTATAATTTCTTAAATAAAACTGGGAAAGTGTCACAATAGATCCTAGTGGTCTCAGTGACCAGGGGTTCCTCCCATCCCATTGAAGAAAAAAAAAGTGCTGTGATGAGGTGTATTTTTGAAAGAGATTTACAGTTGTACCTATTTTACTGTAATCGTCGTTGTTTATATTTCGGGTTTATCATGTGTTTTGTAAATATGTTTTTTAAAGAATTAAAATGTTTACCAAAGAAGCAAAGACATTTTTTGCCTTTATTTATTTAATTACCTTCTTCCACAATAGTAATTAGTGGAATTTACAGAATTTCGAAATCTGGATTCAATTTGCTGAAAATGCAGAAGCATATGATGGGTGTAACACCTGAATCCTCGTTTCGAACGCTTAGGAGGTATCAGGAGGGCAGAATCTGACAAGAGCTCTCCTCTCCTTCATTTCCAAGGAAATACTGCAGTATTTTCACTTTAGAACGATCAGGAGGGCAGAATCTCACAAGAGCTCGCTGGGCTCTCATTTCTGACGAGAATCGGCAGTATTTCCAGTTTAGAACGATTAGGAGGGCAGAATCTCACAAGAGCTCGCCTGGCTCTCATTTCTGACGAGAATGAGCAGTATTTTCACTTTAGAACGATTAGGAGGGCAGAATCTCACAAGAGCTCGCCTGGACCTCATTTCTGACGAAATTCGTCAGTATTTTCAGTTCTGAACGATTAGGAGGGCATAATCTGACAAGAGCTCGCCTGCCACTCGTTTCTGACGAAATTCGTCAGTATTTTCAGTTCTGAACGATTAGGAGGGCATAATCTGACAAGAGCTCGCCTGCCACTCGTTTCTGACGAAATTCGTCAGTATTTTCAGTTCTGAACGATTAGGAGGGCATAATCTGACAAGAGCTCGCCTGCCACTCGTTTCTGACGAAATTCGTCAGTATTTTCAGTTCTAAACGATTAGGAGGGCATAATCTGACAAGAGCTCGCCTGCCCCTCGTTTCTGAGGAAGTTCTGACGAAATTCGTCAGTATTTTCAGTTTTAAACGATTAGGAGGGCATAATCTGACAAGAGCTCGCCTGCCCCTCGTTTCTGACGAAGTTCTGACCAAGTTTGTCAGTATTTTCAGTTTTAAACGATTAGGAGGGCATAATCTGACAAGAGCTCGCCTGCCCCTCGTTTCTGAGGAAGTTGGGGCAGTCAAGCCAGTTCAGAAAATGTAATTGAACATATTGCAATGATGGGTGATGTACTCAATAAAAAATTGAAATGTTTGAAAATAAAAAAAAATATATTTGAGCATATAACAATGACGGCCAAGGTTTCAATTCGAAATATAGTGATAATTCAAATCCACATATTTTTCAAAATAAAGTACCACATGAAAAAGCTCGGAAAATACCTTCGAAATCAGCTTCAATTCGGTGGAATGAGGAGTAGTGAACTAGAAACGAATTGTATCAACTAAAACTAGGAAACATAATGTAAATAAATACAATATAAATTCACAAAGAAAAAAATATAAGATACCCCGGGAGAAAAAAGTTGAAATCTTTCGATAAGAAAACAATAATGGGTGTTTCCTGTAGGAACTATCAAATTTCAAATAACATGGATACATTTGCTCGGTGGTATTTATCACAGATCGACTTGCTATGCTGCAAACGAAGAAATTTATGGCACGTCGTCTTCATTCTTCTCTGAAAGAGCAGCCCGGAGGTCTTCAGTCTTTCTCATCCGCCGAATCATAAATCCGGCGATAGGATGCCATTTTCCTGTAAAAATAAAAGAAAAACAAATTTTCTGATAGATACATCTTGGTTTTTAGTGCAAAAAAAGTTACTTTTCACTGTGTTATCATCCAGACCTTATATATTATTGCCTAAATAATGACATAATTAGAAACTTGTAGAATATTACCTGGATAAGCGCGGTGTATCTGTCAGACTCTTTCAGCCAGTACTGTTGGATGAACGACTTGGGACTGCCTCCAACTGACTGACTGTTTTCAGACCGTTGGCAGTGAGGGCAAGACGGAACCCCGTCCTTTTTACGGGAAAATGTTCCCGGAAACGGAGGGCGTTGTATCTCTCAGATACCGCGCGTCTCCGCGGGTTAACAAACTATTTAGTGCTAAGTGTTAACAAGGAAATGGATGATGACTACTGATACCGACTGCTTTTGTTAGCCACAATTACCGATTTAAATAGGATTAATCAAATGTTTCTAAACAATTTAGACATCGGTAAATTTGTAATAATTATTATTAAGCGCTATCCTAGTTAATATCTTCATTAACATATTTTAGAACCTTCATTTCAAGCATACTTAGTTTTGTATTAAACCTGCACCAAGTCATCAATGTAATGTTACTTCTTTTCTTTTGTACCTCTGAACTGAAGCCCTGTGGAAGTCCAATAAGCTAGATCATACTTAGGCCAAGAGAAAACGTAGCATTCATTCTTTACAACCCTCAAAATTCTCAATATTTTCTCAATCACTACCCTGTATTCGTCAAGAAATCATAAATTCTGTACAAAGATAGCTGTTATGTTTCGGCCCTCATAAAATACTCTGATGCAAGACACCGTACCTGTTCTTTCATCCATTCTCACATATCACTAATAGGTAGTCATTGCTTCAATTGTCAGCCTATGTAAACTTATACCTACCATTTCCGACCAATCAACTTTCAAAGCCCCATATATTGTCGTAGTCATTTATTCTATTTTACTTATCAATACGTACTTCAACAATGAGTTGTGGCAGCTGTGGATGGATATATAATGAAAATATATTGTTAAAAACTCGTAAACTATAATTGCTAAATCAAGTGCTGTGATGAGGTGTATTTTTGAATGAGATTTACAGTTGTACCTATTTCACTGTAGTCGTTGTTGTTTATATTTCGGGTTTATCATGTGTTTTGTAAATATGTTTTTTAAAGCATTAAAATGTTTACCAAAGAAATTTATTTACCTTTATTTATTTATTTAATTACCTACTTGCATAATAGTAATTTGTGGAATTACCGAATTTCGAAATCTGGATTCAATTTGCTGATTAGTGTAATCTCCACCAATTACAATGTCTTCATGCAATCATACATACACAGGATCATACATATGTCCTAGGACTCATTTTTGGCTGCTAGCTGCTAGTTCCTAGCATATTGAGTTCTTATTTGCGATAAGGTGTTCGTTCCCCTAAGAGGTTTCCAAACAATAATGCGATTGAGCACAGATATGCGCAGCAAAATCCCGGCTGCGTAACTAAAAAGGGTTGTCTTCTGGCTATATACCATCCAGCAGCTTCCTTCAAGTGCTTGTGTCAGGTCAGTCACAAAAGATATGGAACAGGATACCTGTTAAACTTCATTACACAGAACGCATGCCGGGCAGCCTTAGCATGCAGTGGTGACTGTACCTCGCACGGATGAGTCATATCCAAGGCTCAAAACTTGAGCCCTTCCTCAAGGCATTCGTGTTCAGTAGAAAGCTCATCAGATGGGACAGCATAGAGTTCTGGTTCCAATCCAAGTTTTTGGCTAGGATGCGTGGAGACTTCAAGGTTGGGGACAAGGACAACACCCCTGCATATTTTCCTATTCATTGACGGCCAAAGACAACCTGACGCTATGGTTATTGCTCTACAGAGCTCCAAGTCACAAGCACATTCCACTAGTTGTCGGCCGCCATTGCAGAGTTATTGGTAGTGATAATTACTGGTCAACTCCAACACCACATAACATTTCCCAGAGTCAAATACCGGCAATTTCGGTGGTTTGGGGTCGGACGAAAAGACGAAGTGCCACTGCAGGCTCAGCAAGTTCTCACTGGGGTAAGCCAGCAGATAATGAAGGTCATTGTCACGAAATGTGTTTTGACTCAAGCGGATGAGGAAGCGAAAGCTGCTATGCCAGGGGATCTGCAACTTAATCAAACCTCTTCAGCCGTGGGTTATTTCCCCTGAAGATAACAATTATAAACATTGCATTCAAATTCATTCTCCAGCAAGCTCAGTACATTCAGAAAGGAAAACTCCCACAAACTTAACTCACCAACTATCCATAAACGAGCAAAGTTTCAAAACTTCAAATTGAGTTGAATAAGCACCAATTTTAATAGTTTATCATCTCTTTCTACTAAATGCATTTCAAGCACTCAAAGTCACACCATAGAAATGACATTTTCACATTTTTCACAAAAATGAGCGCAGAAGAATAAGTTTTTCACAAAATTTATTTTCGGACACTACATCATAAATCCAGCATTAATAATATTAATAAATTCACTTTGTAGACATCGCTAGAAAAAAAAACAATAATTGACTCAGTTTGTTTTTTTGTTTGTTTATTGTATTTTTAAACAATTTTTAAACAATAGCACTTATTACATTGGGGGAAAAGAACAACAAATGATAACAACGTCACGATAGAACGTAAAATTTTTCTTTTTTTTTTACAAAACAGAAAATTTTCAATAGATCCCATTTTCAATGGAAATCCACAGCTTTTAACGTCGGGAGGGGGAAAATCTTTCAATATTACACAGTTTCGACAGAAATTATTTCAAATTCCAAAAAAAAAATTAACGTTATTTTCACTACGCTCTACTTTTGGAAGAAGGCGATATAATGCTGAAATGATTAAGCGTTCAACTCTCAAATAAAATTGAATTTTTAAATTTTAGAATGTTAAAAAAAATGACAATAAATTAATAAATAATAGTGATAACTATAAAACGAACAAATTTTCACAATTTATCGTTCGAAATAAGGAAAAATAATGATTTTGTAATTTTTCAAACCATTGTTCGGTAACGCTAGACATCAATAGAATCTGTCACCACATTTAATAAATAGCAAATTACTCTTTGTATTGTTTTATTTTTTTCAATATCTGATTGTTATTAGAAATACAAGGAAGTTTTCACTATTGTAGCTGGGTATTTGTGCGAGGTGCCTTTTTGAATTAGAATTTTGACCGATTTTGAGAACAATCGAACGCGTTACACCACGAAATGACGATTATAATTTCAATATTTTTTTTCTCGTTTTAAAGTATGATTGGGAGAATGCGCATAATTCATCAAGGTCGCGGCATTTGCGTACAAGTTGATGTCATGGTGTGTTGAAAAAACACATAATTGTTTTGTCAACTCTATTTTGATGAATGAAGAATAAATTTTTGACAGAATCAAACGCGAACAATATTTTCGACAAATTCGCTTCGAAATTAACCGTAACAAGGATAAATAACTTAAAACGTCATTTTTGACCATAAAAGTTGTTTAAACACAATCGCAATTTGACATAATTTGTACGTCCAAATGAATTTTTTGTTCTTTCAAAAAGGGACCTCTCAAATACTGGTAAAAATGTACAATTTTTAATCACCTTACAACAGAATTATTTACTTCGCTCTACTGTTCCTGAATATTGTTACGGGAAACGATGATAGAATACCATTAAAACTCTTTTCTTGGTAATGCAATTATTTTTGTTGATAAAATCTTATTAACTCTTCTACGGGGTTGACACTTCCTAAATTTTACACATTTTTTTTTCTATACATCTCCATATATATATAATTTTTTGTTTAATAAATTATAGGTAATCTTTTTTTTAAATATTTTTCTTTTTTTTTATTTACCTCGAAAAAATTTTGATAGAGGAGAAGAGAATGGTTTTTTTTTTTTCAAAGAAAAGTTTCGGGCAGAAAATCTACGAATTCAACGCAATCAAAAAATCATTTAACGACGAAACGATGTTTTTTTTTTTTCGAATGGAACGTGGCGCGCTCGATTCGGAAAATGCGAAGACCAAATCAAATGTCAAATCGGGGGTTTTGTTAGGCGAAAGTCTTTATGCGAAAATTCAGACAGTTTTCAGGGGTGGGGTGGGTAGTGGACCAAGTTTCTAGGACGAAGTCGAGCGAACTCACAATAAAACGTTCGCTCGGCCGAAAATGAAATTCACAACTCAAAACCGAACGGTAAAGAATAAGTGTAACTTGTTTTTAAAAATTTGTTATGTTTCCATACAATCTAAACTTAAGCTATACAATAGTCTTTGAACTACGAGGCCGCCAGGGCACGCAGTTATCGAGACTTTATAAATTACACAAACAACATTTTGTTGAACGAAAAACCTATAAATATGTTTTTTATTTAAAATTTAGTGTAGTAAATATTTTCATTTTCGTTTTAAAAGCTACGTTAATATGAAAAAAGAGAAAAACCAAACCAAAAGTTCCGGAGAAATTGAAAATGAATCCGAAATTTTGATATTTTCAGACCTTGGAAGGAGGTTGATGAAGAAGTGATTAGGTGAAAGTTGTTGACAACAAGAATTTTTAGAACGATTTCGAAAGAAAGACGGCGGCCAGGTGAAATGAAAACGGTGGTTGTTCCAATCCAAATTCGTACGGAAAATATATTATCATAGTGGTACTTGATTTTATCTTTTTGAAACCCAAAATCAGTCAAAATTGTGTAACTATGATCACAGAATGAGAACCCGATTCCCTATCTTGTGAAACACTACCATCATGGTGGGCAGAAATTGTTACTGGTGCTAGGAATGTGGCCTAGTGTTTATGGATGTTTACAGGCCTTAAAACATAATGAACAGAATATTGTGTTGTTTAAAATCATATTCTCGTTCAATCGAACCATTCCTCCAAATTGCCTAAGAAGAATAAGACATGTATTGTAAGAAAGGAGGACTCGCGAAGAGAGGCTACAACAGGATCGGAAATCCTTGTGCTAAAATTGCAAAACGAGACTGGTAGAGGCAGAGTTGGCAGTTGATGGCTCTGCTGGTAATCCAGGTGTTGTTGCAGACTTCAAGTTACATGGTATGCATCATACGGGAAGGTTAGGGTTCTTCCACAAATGTAGACAGTCCTGACTCTTACGCCCACCACGATTAGACATTCGTTGCATTGATCGCTGGACATGCTTCACATAAACAGTATGATGGAGATGCGGGATCAAGGTGGATCTTCTTGTTTGCGGCTAATATGGGTCACTACATGGAGGATTCGACAAGTTCCATCGCCGAATGGCATCAATATTGGTTATGAAGTGTTCACAATACAAGAAGAGGGAAATGAGTTCGTTAGTGTTGTCAACGCCTGTCCCTGTATGTCGAGAAAAAATATCCCTGTAATCTCCTGGGCACTGCACACTAGCCAAGAGGTAGATCGCTGAGGGATCAGGAGGCCCTGCTGTTTCATTTAAAGAGAGTTACATCCACACTTGTTGCACATAAGAATGTGATCTGCCAACGCGAATATGATCTGCTCAGATCAATAAAAACTGCTGCTTGTACTAGGCTCATTGACCCCAAACACAATCAAATCCACTCCTAAACAATATAATAAATTGCCAATGCTATTTCAACAAGTTGCTGCCAGGACCAAAGCAAAAGTTCAGATGTCCATCGTTCGAGCAGTTGCTACTAGAATTACGAGCGTAAAACGTTCAGTGTTTGGTTTGCAAGATGGTCACGTTTCCTGCGGACCACAACTGAATCGACCAATAAATTCTCCACACAATTCTTCAACAGAGCAACGAGAAGACCAATCTCCGAAGATCTACAACTGCCCTCAATCAGAACAAACTGTGAAATTTGCGATTCAAATTTAAACAGACAACGTTAGAAAGCAGGTGTAACACAAATGTTGACTGATTTCTTTTTTTTTTACCAAAACAAAAAATGAAAGGAACAACCAACAAATTTTGGCATGCCATTCACAAATGCAAAGAACATCAAATTTTGCTCACTCGGTTTGTAGACATTTAAAATTTAAATTGCTTCTGATATGTTTGGAACGACCATTCGAGTTTTTGGTTAAAGATTTAGATTAAAGAGTTTTAGGGTCAAAGCTTTTTCCTTTTTATTTAAATTTAGCGGCAAGTATTTCTTGTCATCAACGTGAAGACCCTCCTCATACTAGTTTTTCCAAAAAAATAATCGTAAAACTCAAAATTTTTGACCAAACTTCTTTCGAAAAAAAACCTCCAACGAAGGAGTTACAACAACACACGATAACGAAAAACAAAAATGCAGGTAAGTCAATTTCATAAAATTAACAGCATAATGGCGCGATTAAAATCTAATTAATTTTCTCGGTTGTTTATTTTTTATTAGAATATTCAATGAAATTTTCCTTTTTTTCTAAAAAAAGAACGCACACTTATTTTTTCGTCTTTAAGATTTTTTTTTAAAGTTTAGATATCCATATACCACTACCATCTGTAACAAATATATATGATTTCTTTTGTCCATATATAATACTTATTTTCTCCAAAAAAAAACACAATAGTTGTTCTTTTTGCAAAATCACTGGTCAAAAAAATGCATTTTGTTCATTTTTTGAATTTTTTTTTTCTTAGGGAAAAAAATGCGTCTCTAGTTTTTTACTTTTCGTTTCAAGTCTGAACGCTCTAGGACATGTGATTCTTTTTTGTTTTCCAAGGTTGAATACACTTTTTGCGATGAAAGTACACTTACAGAAACAATGGCGGAATTCCGTAAAAAAACAATTTCGAATAATATGTCTGCAAGGGTATTTAACTGTTAATATATGAGGGGTTATTTATTTAATATTTTAGTACCAAATCAGATCATACGCTAACTGAACTATGCTGGAAGTGGAATCAGTACTTCGTATTTACACTTTTTTTTAATCAGTTTCAAAATGTCGATATTTTAAACATTAACCCAAGACTCGCACTAATTAACATTAAAACACTAAATTTTCAGGTAAAACAATCATTCTCCACACAGTTGCCACCATTGACATAAAATACAATTTAGCATTGTGCGAAATTCCATTGAGAATCTCAATGCGCTGAAAGACACGACTGTGCTACAGAAAATACTGACTAGTTTAGCTCATAACATAGTGATGTATTTTATGAAAATTGATTTTGTACCACTTCAATCTAAGAATAATAGGTACATTGGTAATCTTTGGATGGTTTCTTCTTAATAAATGTAATCAATTTGATTTTATTCGAAAAAAATTAAACGCATTTTTCATTAAATAACAGTTGAAACGTGATTTGTTATCTTAACTTTCACAATTGAAGACCCTGTAACAACGAGACGACTACGGAAATGTCGTTTTTGAGTTGCATAACTTTTATTTTGAACTTCAATCTATACCGGCAATCTAGTGGTGGAGAAACTTCGAAAGCTACCTAATTCATGAATATTCTAATAGGTGAACAGCGAGGTTTGTTTGTAGAAGAGATCAAATCAGTTCGAACCTGTTCCGGAACTGGTGTGCGCTACAGGAAGGAACAGTCGCGGAACTGTTAGAAAACAGTGACACCGGATCATCAGAACCGACTGGATCTTTTTTTTTTCAGCTTCTTTCGACTGTTAGATCCATGTATTTCGAAATTATGAACATCTATAAAACAACGTTATTAGTTTGAAAACAGTTATCGAACCAATGGGAACAGCTTCTGCGAACAAAACTATACTGGTGGTTGGTTGGTTCTAGTTTTCAATGTAATAACGACTCGTTCACTTATTTAATTGAATCGGTAAGTAAAAGAACAGCAAATCAGTAATTTTGAAAAGTCCGTGGACTGAGACTGTGCAAGCGCTTCGATGAGGCGCCTTTCTGTATTTACTGTCAAAAGGTTGAAGTTAATCCCGTTCATCATTATTGTTTCAATCCACGTGCCCTGCAAACAGTTGCTAACTACCTTTCTTAGAGGTCACAAACGTAGATAGAACTAGATTCAAACTTGTGAGCAGAAAGCGTATAATGAACTTGTTGCAATAAACGGAAAGAAGATAGATGACATTGTGAAGCTGGTCGATACGTCACTGAACCATCTTTGCATTTCATTGAAGCTTCACAGAATGGACAACGAATGACCAAGAGGAAGATGAAGAAAATTACTTTATTGTCAATATTTCAACGTCCTCTGATGAGTTCAAACGATTTTAACTTTGTACTAGTTCAATTTGGATATATTGCAGCTCTTTTTCTTCCTTTAACTTTATTGGAAATAAAAGTATGATAAGTCCACCATTCTAGTTTTCTATCCTATAAAACGTGATTATTTTTATTTATGAGTAGCTGACCTTGTACATAGGACCTGGGAGTACAAAATCTGATGGTTTTCCAAAGGACAAAACGTATTGATGGTGATGCAGCAGACAACCAAACATTTAAATGCAAATATCTCGAATAGCTGATTTGGGATTAGTAGACACTGTTCTTGCACTAACCGATTCAATTTTCAAAGGATTAATCTTTTACTGCGTTCTTGTTTTATTAATAGTGTTACCACGTATCATACTTGCATTAAAAACATTTCATTGCAGTAAGATTATTTAGATTGCCTAAGACCAAAATATGACATTTTCTGCTGGTTTATCAAGATCCAACAAGCCGACGAATTGAGTAATTCAGACTTTTTGGAGGAACAAGCTCAGCATCAAAATTCAAATCGCCCGGCAGTATGGAAATGTATGATTACCTTGGTAATTCTTCTTTCAAAATCGTCGTTAGACGATGAATTTTGATTGTGGCAAACGAGGAAGTCCTTAGTTCAAAACTCAAACCTCCAAACATTTTTTTTTTTTCGTTCTTCCAAAATTCAAGAAAATGGAGTTTGAAAATCGTTGTTGTTGCAAGGTCTTCATACTGCCACTATCAACACATAACCATGAAACGACAATACATCAAGATGGGTAACTACGAAGGAAACCGATTTTGGATTTGCATTTATAATCTTAAAAACTAGTAAACAAGTAATTTCACCAGTATCATGGTAATCAAACTCATACGGTGTCATGGGAATTTGATTAAGGCATAGACTAGCATAACTATAAAAATATACATTGAAATTCAAAAACAATAAACGATTTTTTTTAAACTGAAATCAACAGGTAGTTGCTTTGGTTCAGTGATAACTTTCATAGCAAAATTTGACTTCATCCTCTTTAATTTAAATGTGGTAGTTCGTCATGGTTTTTTTTTTAATTTAGAAAAAAAAACCAAATTCAGCGACACAATTTCGATTTTATAATGTAATAAGGATTTTTTTTTAACGTGCATATTTTTTTTTCTCTCAAGAATTTAGTTTTAAGACCCTGCATTAATTTATCTTTGGAAAATATCGATTTTTCCCAAAGGGTTTCTGATAATTCAAACGAGACTTCAATTCTTCGCCGTCGGCTTTTAAAAAGAAAACAAACCCATACTTTCAGGTGCGGCATTTTTTTTTTTTTCAAATCAAAACTTCGAATTAGGTACCTCAATTTTTAGACGGGTTTTTTAAAATACATGTTGATACTTTCTATAAATATATATATACATATACATTTAAGATCGAAATGGAAACGACATTTTTTTTTCGTGCGACACTTCTTTTGAAAAATCGTTTTTAAAAATTTTGTTTGTTCTGAGGGGGGGGGGGGGGGGGTTAGTAGACGGGGTTTGTGGATAACAGAGGAAAAGGTGAGGATTATATAGATTCTGAGGAGAAGTAAAATTAGAAAAATAAATTCGAAAGGTTACCTTTTTATTTCTCAAGTTTCATAAAACTTTTTTCTTTCATATTTTTAAATATTTTTTTATTTATTTTAAACTGTTAGGTAAATACCATTTTCCCTAGCTAGAGGAAAGCTTCAGTGGCCAGCACTTTCAGATTTCCGCCAGAGGAAATTATTACTTTCTTCCGTTCAATACACTTTTTCTTTTTTTTGTTCATTTTTTCATACTATTTTTAACTTTTTTTTTAGTTTTTTAAAAAATTTTTTGTATAATTTTTTTTTGTTTTTTTAAATAGATATACGTAAAGGAAATTTTTTTTTCCAATTGAGGGGGCGGGGTGTTTCAAAGGGCTTTGAAGGACAGTGAGATTCTCAGGTTTGTTTTTTTCCATTGATTTTTCTTTTTAAACCGTTTTAGGTTCAGCCTGAAATTATAATAATAATAAAATTAATAAAAAAACAACTCGGTTAATTAATTTTTGTTAAACAAATCAGAACGGATGTCTAAACAGTACATCATCCATATAATTTGGTTGGTTGGAATTTTACCATTGGTTGTTTCAAGTAATAATGATCAACTATCGGGGATGACTTCCAATGCGACAATCTTACTAATTAAGGCAATTAATTTTCTTGTTTTTATCAGATAAACATAATTTTGGTCAATTATTTCATTCATCTAATTAAATTTTTTCTGTTTTGAGGAATGTTTCCCAAAAGTTGAAAACTCCCATATTTCAAGACTCAATATCAGCGTTTCTTATTTAAGGACCCAAATGCTTTTATTTAATTTGTGGATTCCACATTAAAAGGTGATATTGAATGTTCGATGCAACACTAGAACAGTTAAAAGCTATGAGATGGAACAATGATGGTAACAGCTATGAGAACAGTATGATTCAGAATAACGCTAAGCCAGTTTTCTAAAATGTGGCATCACAAAGAGGTATAATTTTAGAAGCTAAATATCTGGATGTTTCGTAATTTCATAACTACATGTTACAGTTAGTTATTTTGTAACAGCTCGTAATAGTTAACAGTTAAGTAACAGTTCGTGCGGTTATGTAAATGACTAGAAAGCTCATCTCTAGTGGGAATATTGTTGCAAAAGCCCTGTGATGTTATGTGAACTTTGGCAGTCAATTTTGTAAGAACTGTTTTAGTTTTAAGCTCCATAGCTTTTCCACAGTAAGTAAATTCTACAAGTAGGTCACCAGTCACCAAATTTTAGTTTAAAAATGCATTGAAATCCTGTATTATGAAGTTATAATTTTGCAGGGGCTGAGTGTTACAATAAAACATTCCATACTTGTGACAATTTTCTAAAACTGTAACATCACAAAGAGGTATAATTTTAGAAGTTAAATTTCAGCATGAACCATATCCCGTTATTTCATAACTATAAGTTAAAGTCAGTTACTTTGAAAGTGACAGTTCGTGCGGTTATGAAAATAACTAGAAAGCTCATCTCTAGAGGGAATATTGTTTCAAGAGCTCTGTGATGTTGTGTGAACTTTGCCAATTTTGTAAGAACTGAATAAATTTTAAATCACAGCAAATTCAATAAGTAGATATCTGCGCCAGTAACCGAAATTTTTGTTTCTAAATGCATTCGAATTCTGTATTATGCAGTTGTTTTGCATTTAGCACGGTTTAAACGTTACAGCACATTTCTTCCTTGTGAAATTTTTCTGAAAATGTAACTTCACAAAAAGATATTATTTTAGAAGTCACCAGGACGAACCATATTCTTATTTTTTATTATTTAATTTCATAACTATAAGTTACAGCTCATGCAGTTATGTAAATGACTAGAAAGTTCATCTCAGCGTGAATATTGCTGTAAGAGCTCTGTGATGTCGTGTGAACTTTAGCTGTAAATTTTGTAAGAACTGATTTCATTTTGAATTCCATAAGTAGGCATCTGCGCCAATAACCAAATTTCAGTTTCGAAATGATTTGAAATTCCGTATTATACAGTTATGCATTTTGCACGGTTTAGGCGTTGAAATACGGCTTACCTTCTTTGCGACAATTCTTTAACGATTCTCATCACGAAAAGTTTCAATTGTATACGTTAAATATGATATTTATCAGGATGAAACATCAATAATAGGTCATAGTTGAGATGTCTCTTGTTTGAAAACCCACACGAAGATTTGCAATAAATTATCTTAAAGATTCTCGCACTGAATACTGGTATATCCCTGATAGTATGAACATTAATATCACGCAAACAACCATAATTTCTGTTGTACCATTTAGAAATAAAAGAACGTAACGAAATTATGAGCAAAATGCAGGAGTTACATTTTTATTGTAGGTAAAAGGTAAAGGGTATATCCCAGTGATCCCTCTCTCGTTCGCTTCGAGCAATCCCTTTCTCTAATCATTAAGAGGCAAATTTATATATGGCAGCCTCTGTGAACATTGGTGTTCTTACATCCCTTTACTTTCGTTTTCGTGATTATTTTGCAATATTCTTTTTTTTTTATTCGTGATTAACGTAATATTTAAGTATTTTTGATCTTTGTATGCCTTTTTCCTGTAGTCCATTTCGATATTGTCACTGGTTTCGTAGGACACCGGGATACGAGTGGATCTTTCGCTTTTTTTTCTGGGCTCCTCAAAGTCTTCAGTCCGTTTCGAGCTCCTTCCTCGGCAGCTCCGAAGCGCGGGAGAAAAGGGAGGGAGATAGTTGAAGATTTAAAAATGAAAAATTAAATTCTCCGTCGTTGGAAAAAAAAGAGAGAGTGAGAGAGAAAAAATCTACTTGGCTCTCCACCAAAGATGCATCTACAAAAAAACAAAAACAAACAATAGTCAGTTCAATTTCATCTTGACATATAAATTTTTTGCATGGTTAGTGTATTTTATAGGAAATGAAGCGAATACAATGGCCCCAACACTTTAAAAATTAGTTGCTACTGTGAAAAAAGAACAGTTACACACAATTTCCGTTTCACCTCTTTTTAGTTCACGCCATGTCTCAATTTAGTAGTTTGTTTAAATCAATAAACCGTCAATTACGCGTGAAACTCAATCATCTATTAATTTTTCCGACACAACAATTACTATAGGCCACGTGTGACCAACAGCCCACTGCAGTAAGATTTGATCCGAACCGCGAGACATTTTGAAAAACCATATTAAAATTAAAAACTCACTCCTACAATCTAAATTTGAAGACGTGGAGTTGTGCTCTTTGTAAAAAATACCTCTAAGAAGACCATTCAGGAGGTTAGGCAAGCTACACTTTTGTCACACACTCGGGGCATTGGGGCATTTCCAGTGTTTTGCGACCGTGGAACTTTATTCATGAAGGCTCTCAATTATGGCATTGATGAGCAAGACTTTTTAAAGAGTGAGATCATATTCACTGACTCAACAAGTCCAACGTCGAAACTTGAAAGCATTTCCCTAACATTGAAGCTCTCTAAACTAGAAGAATCAATATTGCAAACCCTGAGCGCACTCAAATATTAAGGAATTTGGGTTATCATTTGTTGGGTACAGAGACACCGTGGCGTATCTGAAAACGAGGCGGATTTGGCGGGTAATCGTGCCATTCTACTTCCCTGCCCGTATGCCTCACGAATGTTTCCCCATACTGACTTGAGGCGCAGCATAAAGTTGGTCCAACTGAAAGAATGGAAGAAAGCTTTCCCCGAATATCCTGCAGTGAATAGGTATAAATCACTGTTTCCTAGTTCATACACGAAACCATGGTTCGACGATTTGAATGTGGTGAAACCAAAGGCCTCCTTTACAACGACAACGAGGCGAAGAAGTGGTCATAGCTGCTGCAACCAACACCTCCAAAGGATTGGGGTCGTCCAGTCATCTCAGGGCAGGTTCTGTGGCAACGAACTAAAGACCAACGAGCTCATCATTTTGGCACGCCCGGCAAATTCATCTGCCAGAGAGAAGCTCTCAAGTGGGATCACCAAGGTTGTTGAATCCTTGAGCTCATGGACATAGAGAAAGGGGGCCTCCATATTTGGCCAATGTTTCTATTCTTCTGGGCCTTTTTGGGCAAACACTCAGGAAAATTGCAACGTCAATAGCTTCCTACTTGATATAAAAGAAGCAATAGAGCTAAGACACCAGGCATCTGTTATTAATGCTAGAAGGAAGTGGGTAAAATGCCATAGAAATTTTGATCGTCTGAAGGGTGAAGGAAAAATGTGGTTGGTCTTCATAAATGTTCTTTTCCTTTCATTTTGAGGCGAAAGTTATGAGAAAACGAGATTAAAGTGGACAAATAAAGAATTTGAGACTTTTGTGCAGCCTGGATCAATTCTGAAAAGCGAACCCTTGCTTCAGAGGGACATCTTAAAAAGACTCTCACATTTTCCACTTTCCTAGTAGGAATTCAATTTAAAAATCATTCTATTCAAGAGCGAAAAATGGTCCCAAAAAGTTAACTCTTAGGAATGAAGAAATGTCCCCATTTTACCAACACACGATTCTATCCCTACTGTAATTTTAAAAGTTGGTTCAGTTTCTTACTTTTACTTTGCTAAAATAAGTTGTTTTCCATTCATTTTATCAACCTATAGCTGGCCACTGACGATCGTTTCGAATGGAGTTGCGCGAATTCGGGCGATATTGGAGCGACGAAAAAAAGATTCGAAAGTAGGGGCCATTCACGATCCCTCCACTCCACTCCATTTTCGACAGTGCGGTTCCGTCGTCTGAAATGTACCTATGTGGTATTTGTGTCCATCTTGTGGTGTTAGTGTCATTGAAAAGCGTGTTCTCGCAAGATGGACGAAGAAGAATTTCTCCTGTTGGCTACAGCTGTAAATTTGTTCGCTAAACAAGGAAAACCCGATAGAAGTGGGTGAAACAGTAATTTCTCAAAAAAAGGCAGCACACGCACTCGAATTTACTTCAATAGCTGCGGTTAGAACCATCTGACTGGAGGAATCACTTGTGAATGGATGAGGAGGCCTACTTTCAATTAATCTGTTTGGTTACATCGATGATTTAAAAAAAAGAAACAGTGATGAGACAGAGTATTACTCCTCATGAAAGGCTCGCCGCTACATTAGGATTTCTGGCCACTGTGATGAATTTTGAAGAGCTGAAATTCATCACTGCTATATCACCTCAGAGTTTAAGTTTCAACTGGGGAAAGAACCGAAATTCCAATAACCACAGGGCAGAAGGCGACAGCAACCTGTTCGACTGACCATCACCAACTAAAACAGAAAAGTGCGCGGTTTTCCCACTCCCGGTCGTTCCATCGCGTCATCAGCCCGTATTTCTCGGTCACGTTTTCCCATCCACGAGCAGTTGGAGCGATGGAGTTTTGGCGCGGCGCGACGGCTTTTCGACTGGTTGGAATTCCATCACGCCCCGTCACTCCACTCCAAACCCGATGAGTTTTACCATTCACGTCGTTCCATCGGCGCGCTGCCACGCTATTCGGCTTGTTGGAACGATCGTCAGGGCCCAGCTTTAGACGAATTTACTAAAACGTGCTCCAAGAATACAAGTAATTGAGAGCTTGATGTAAATAATACAAGATACCCACCTACCTTTTGAGTGAGTTTATGACAAATTGTGGCGAACGAGCGTCACATTGTAGATGATTCGTCACCTTCACCCTCTTCAAGCGTCACTTGAAACCTGAAAAACAACGGAAACAAGTTTCAAGTTCATGAAGCATACAAGACCAATGAAACTGGCAAGTGTGGAAAGTTTACGTAGGTATTGCGGAGGGTAAGTCATTAATTTGTGTGTAATGTCACGCGGAAGTGGAATGTGGAAGGGTGACGCGCGATTTATTATATAACATAAAACAATAATGTACTTCCTTTTATGGAAGTGAGTGGTGAGTCATCATAAGCGCTATAATCCTCTATAGTTCTGCGAGATCCTGAGCTACGAGTCCTCATTTACATAATCAGTCTAACAGCATTATTGAGGGCACATCCGTAACATAGGTAAAGCCAAAATAGCAGACAAGAGAATAGCAAATTGAAACCACCAGAATGGTAAGAAATTAGCGATAGGAAAACAGCACAAATAGCATGGCTGCAGCATATTCCATGTTTTTTTTATATTTCAACCACAGGCTCTAGCAGTAAGCGGCGGCTAGCGCCGAGTTTTGAAATAGTTGATCACAATAAAATAATAAAGAAACAACGATTTATCCCCTCCATTCACCACTTCTGAAGGAGGAAGAATCTTATTAATTGGCCCAGATTTGACAATAAATATTTACCATCTTTAAATCTTGAAAAAATCCCAAAAAGTGTCCGGAGTTGGATGCATTCACGCTCTCGACTTCCTCGAAGATCCTGCTGACAAGCTCAACTTGCTCCCTGATTCATCCGACTTGCTTTCTGAATCTCCCGACCTAACCGCTGATACTTCTGACTTGCTCAATGCTCCCCCTAACTTGCTCGTCGATTCCAACGACTTCGCTGATTCTTTCAGTTTTCTTGAGGATCCCCCCAATTTGCTCGCTGATTCTTCCGACTTGCCCCCTAATTCTTCCGACTTGCTCCCCGATTCTCTTAATTTCCTCTCCGATTCCGAGATCTTTTTCGAAGATTCCCCCGATTTCGTCGATATTTCCAACTTCCTCGCTGATTCTCCTTCTATTCTCGGCTGTTCTCCTGGTTTGCCCGTTTGCTGGGGCTGTTCATTATTGCCCGTTGATTCTCCAGTCGACGCTCTTCCAGAAGTTGTGGGCTCTGTCAATTCTTCATGTTCACTGATTGAACATAAGAAAACAAGATGTTGCACGATCTTTCACATGTTAAAACCACTAGTCGCCTAATCAATCTATACAATTTCATTCCCTACGATAGACAACCAACTGAGGTTTCAACAGCGAAAAGAAAAATAATGCTACTTTATTCAATATAATTTTGGTTTATTATTTCCAATAATGAATCTATACAGGGTATTCAAGAAGAAGCCCCCCCCCCCCCCCCCCCCCCCCCCAACGACCCTTTTTGAAAGCTCAAAAATGCTCAACTTCAAGATTGCGCACCCGGTAAATCATTAATTTAGGGTTGAAAATACTTTTCAAAAATTAATCCATGTGTTTTTGCCAAGGATTTCAAATTTGGGCGCACTGTGCAAATGTATGGAACGATTTTTATTCTTCTGATACGGGAACCCCCTTTTTTATTCCAGATTCGGATTCTACGCTCGATTTCATGAAAATTTGACGCCTCATTTGATTTTTCTGGCCTCAAACAAACCGTTCAGCGCTCTCACTCAGTTGACAAGGCATCAAAATTACGCAAACAAATGTTTTCAAAAACAAAGAGCGACACATCAATTTTCAACGCTGATTCACGTGGCCCTACCCGTTTTTTCATTTGACTGGTGTGCGTTGCGCACATTTTCACACACAATATGTTCACATTTTAAATCCTTAGCAAAAAACATGCTTCAAGATTTTTTTCTTAGTCCATAAATAATGATTTTAGCGAGAGGGGGGTTCGTATCGTTGGACACTCAGTAGAACAGACCTAAGCAAAAATTCCTAACCCCCTCACATATAACATTTTACATTTGTTTTAATCAAAACTTGGATAAAAAATTACAAACGAGATCTAGATAGTATTGAGTTCTAGGTTACTTTCTGTCAATCTTGAAGGGTAGAAAATTTTCAAAATAACACTATGTTTCTAGATCCTTCTTGATTTGCTCTGGGTGCATTATTCCGTACTCCCTACTGCCTAGCATTGACAGAAATGAACACCAACATGAATGTGAATCTTAACGTGTTTGTACCAAGTAAAAGTCACCTAGTAAATTGTAGCAGCTGATTTAATTGCACCAGAAATTTGTTTTCAAGAGCCCCTGGTGATTAGTTAAGGTTGGTGTTCGTGGAGCTGAATTTATGTCGAAGTCTTTCCTACCATCTTTTGGACATCTAGAAGTCAATTGCAAGATTCGGAGACACAACAATCAGCTGAAGGACCATTGAGACTAATTTCTTTCCTGATTGATCAACCATGCTGAAATATACATTTCAACATTTTATCATCCCATATTTAAAAAATAGCCAATACGGTCCAGGTGTTGTTGAATTTGGGGCATGGCAAACTTTCATGGCAAGGGGTTCTCAAGAAACGTGAGAAATCAACCTAATCAGCTGAGCGAGTTTGGTAGCAAAGTTTTCCCATTCAGTTCAACTTAACGTGAGCAACTGAATACAGTTTGTTAGTAGTGCAGAAGATTATTAACTCCCATAACTCTACGTAATTAACATTATTATTAATAAATTGAAATCAAAAACAAGTTACGAATGGTAGGTAGGCTCACCTAATATCTTCATGCTGTCGTTCAGACTTGGACTCTTCATTGTCAGAATCCCCAGGCGCTTCCCCGCTAGGTGGACTAGGCGGTATCATACCTGCAAATCACATCAAATGTACAGAAATAAACAATATACACTTCGAAACTTTACCACCTCTAAATCTATAGACTCAAGATCAGGAATGTCAGCAGACAGTAGCTGTTATATAGAAGCAGATGTGGTAATTTTTTTCTAGAAATGCAAAAGGAATGACTTTTTTCCAAGAATGAAAATCAAATAACTATTCTGCTGAAATAAGAAAGAAGTAATGAATTTTGCAGGGGTTCAAATTCAATAACTGTTCCGCAGGTATGCAAACGCAGTACCTGCTTTTCAGGAATGAAAATGGAATAACTGTTTTCCAAGGATGAAAATGAAATAACTGTCTTGAAGGAAAGGAAAATGCAATAACGAATTCTGCAGGTATGCAAAGTCAGTAACTGTTTTACAGATATGTACATACAGTACCTGTTTTCTAGGAGTGAAAAATGCAAAAATGTTTTGCAGGAATGAAAATGCAGTACGCCATAACTGTTTTGCTTGTGTCCAACTGCAATTAATGCTTTGCAGATAACATACAGTGATAACGTTTTCTGCATGATTGGAAATGATTATCTGAAAAGAGAGGCGTCTAATAAATCAACATCGATCGAGCCACTGGCGCATGAACACCAGCTACTAGAGTTGGCATTTTGGCAAGAGTGCTTCGAGTTATCATCACCTGCTGTAGTTATTTAATGGTATTTCTGGCAGGTTTCCAGATTTTGGTTTATTATTTTCATAGTGAGCCTTTGTAATCGTATGGCAAAAAGTTTTGTAATCCTAGTGATATTGAACTCAAAATCGATAGAGATAGGTTTCATATCCTTAGGGAATTCCCCCGTAGCAAATGATTATACAATTTGTGAACCTAGAAGTTACCCCCCAAACCTCACATTGATACGAGTTACCACTCATTAATCAAAAAATAATATTCCCATGTGTCAGCATTGCAGATTTTTGTGTGTATAGTTTGAATTATGGCACTATATCGTACTCGATAAAAGTAGTAAACATGGGATCTCACCTTGATACCAGTCCCTATTTTGTTCTAAAGTGTCCAGGATGTCTTGGGCGTCAGGATGTACCAGGTCCGCCCACGTTTCCCACAGAGGATGCACGATGTAGTCGATGAAACCCACCTGCGAATAAATGAAGACAGATTGAAATATAAACATTATTAACTGAGATCGTGGTATTCAAACTCAAAATCAAAGAAGCAAGTCTCATTGCTTTACAGTTATTGTTCAAGAACTCAGTTGTTGGGATGTGAACAAAATCGGATCAACACTTTTCCAGATTTTGACTCTTCATTCGTTGAACGTGATAAAAGATTCCTTCTCACCTGTGACTTTTCAATGGTCGCTGAGTGGCGGTCGCACATGGGGCTAATGTCCATGTTGGCTTCCCTCTCTCGGTCACCCTGTTGGAAGAACTCTTCCATCAGAAGATCGACCCATCGCCTGTACAGCGTCAGGGGCTTCGTGGGGTTAGATAAATCGGCGCAGTGAACCATGTTTTCCAGAACCTGAATACAAGCAATAGCAGAACCCTATCATCAAAGAGCACAGAATGGGGAAATGTATTAGGGCATGGGACAAAGAGGTGATGGATATGGTGGTGACTACACGACCGTTCCCGCGTGCCTTGAAAGGAATCGGTATGGGTTTGTCACATGTATGAGCTTTCCCGTCTCCTGGAGCCCACGGGTGACTCTGTAAAGTTAGTTCATAATATGGAAATTAAGTACCAATCTATTACACATGCACAAGTACCAACTTATTACGCTTTTATGTGACAATATACCTGTCTAACGGTAAGCATCGTGTATGTACTTGTTTTTGTATCCTAATTCATCAATGGTAACAACAGCTCTACGAACAATTCCCAAGCCCGAAAAGGATAACTTTTAAATCAAATGTAGATCTAGTCATCCTACCTTTCCATTACCATATGACACTCCAGCCTTGAATGGTAATTATCACTGAATATAATATATTTTATAAAATTTGAAAATGTATTATTTGTTCTGTATATGCATCATTAGATTGGAATCCACTATTCACGTCTTTGTATACTCAATTTAGCACAGCTAAAGCTTACCAAGTACAATAAAGTTCGTTATGAAAAAAGAAGAGAATTGCCCGGAGCAGTTACAGGATTGTTTGAACAAAACCAAGCTCAAACTTGAAAAAAAAGGTCTGTCAGTAAGTTTCGGATGGCAAAGTATTATTTTTATCCGTTCATTTACTTTCAACAGGAAAGACCATTATTGGGATTGTAAGAGTGACTGACAGTGGCTACACAATTGACTGTTATGAGGTCTCTCCTTGGGAGTTGTGTCAGAAAAGAGTCAACCGAACACAGTAATCTCGCCCTGCCATCATTTTTGTGATAATTGTTGAATGTGGTATGAAGAAAGTCCGATCCTCTCTATAAAAAGGCAACATCTTAATGGATTTATCACTAATGGATCACTTTGCAAAGCATCAGCAGACTCATTTCCACGGTTATCTACATGGCATGGCACCCATAAAAGAGTTAAGGTTTTGCTCAAGGTTATGGACGCATCAGTCACAGCGATGCATTGGGGATAAGTAGTAGGTCACCATCAACAAAAATCCTTAACTGTCTCGATAGGACTCGGAAACCTTGGAACGTCACTCTCAAAACTGGGTGTTGAACAGTCGTTTCCGAAACCACTGGAAAATAGGGGAGAACGCCCAGCAGATTGTTAGATCACCTTGGTTTACCTGATTCTGAGTATATGTTGGGGTTAGCTAACTGGAGTAGTGCCAGTACCCGTTCAGACGTAGCCAATTCAATTGGGTCCAGTTAAACAAAAATCATGGAGGCGATTGCGTCATCAAGGCTGTCACGCGTTCAATTAAGTAAGTATTTGCGGGATTTGTGCCGTCATTCTGAGGAAGAATAATCAGAAGTGCTCGTAGAAGAACTCTATACAGAGTGCAGAAGAGGGAATGGATTTTGAAAAGAAATTCGACTGGTGCCTCAAGTCAGCTGCTTCAGGAATAGAGGATACAAGACCCTTCTGAACATAGAGCTCTACTGAGAATTCATCCTGAACAGCTTCTACTTCCATTGATACCCTTGATAATCAAACAAAACACTGTCATGAGTGGTGAGGGAACTGGACTGACCTGAAACCAACTCATGAGGATCGTTGACTGGAGCGAATGTTTCCCACTGGACTGGAACGCAACTAGACGCCAGAGGAGTTCACACAAGACCAGCTACTGGCGCCAGTCAACTGGACCTCATACTGGCATCGTGTAAATGCGGCTTAAGCTATAGCACCAGGTAATCTCTTGAACCAATGCAAGGAGTGAGTTCACTTCACGGAGGCGATTGCGTCATTAAGGCTGTCACGCGTTGAATTAAGTAAGTATTTGTGCCGTCATTCTACGGGAAAATCGTCAGATGTGCTCATAGAAGACCTTTCTATACAGAGTGGAGACGAGGGAACGGATTTTGAAAAGAAATTCGACTGGTACCTCAAGGCAGCTGCTTCAGGAATAGAGGATACAAGACCCTTCTGAACATAGAGCTCTACTGAGAATTCATCCTGAAACGTTTGAACAGCTTCTGCTTCCATTGATACCCTTGATAACCCAACAAAACACTGTCATGAGTGGTGAGGGAACTGGACTGACCTGAAAACTACTCATGAGGATCGTCGACTGGAGCGACTTTTTCCCACTGGAATGCAACTAGATGCCAGAGGAGTTCACACAAGACCAGCTACTGGCGCCAGTCAACTGGACCTCATACTGGCATCGTGTAAATGCGGCTTAAGCTATAACACCAGGTAATCTCTTGAACCAATGCAAGGAGTGAGTTCATATTTGGAACCTTGAATATGTTTCATCCAGAGGTGGTAATAGCCATACTGGGGTATCTTGAGAAATAACGCAGGCTCTTCCATTGAAGCTTGAATAGCTGGCAACTCCCAACAACCTGAAGGAAAGCTGTCACGATAGTACGAAAGGCCTTGGTAACCAGACTAAGATCCTTTTTCATTATAGGCTCCAGTTCGCATTACTATAATCGCAAAACTACCCAACAACAGTAGGGATCTGGTGAAATTCGTATTTCAACAAACAAAAGTTTCATTCAATTCACATTATCGTCTTACCTGTATTCTATCGGAGTAGTTGTCAAGTAGAAGTACCCCAGAACCAGCCACTTTCTTTGTTTCTACCATTGTCTTTAGATCCGCAAGAAGACTCATGTGTTTCGACATGTCCGTTGACAAGACCTGCGAACGAGACAAAATAATTCATTTATTAAAACTAATCAAGGGAAAGAACTATGAATTATTCGATGAGGTAAAGTAATATACTTCAAGAATCGTTTCTGAGTGCCTCAATATGAAGGAAATTGACGAAAATTTGTATTTAAAAATGTTTGAAGCTTCATTTTAGTGAAGTTTTGAAGAAAAAATGAGCTATTCAAATAGCTTCAAAAATCTGAATGTTTTTTGCCAAGAATCTAAAAAAATATATGCGCACCGAGCCACCAAATCATCAGAATTGCGCAAACATAACTTTGCAAACGTAAAGTATGGCAAATCAATTAGTCACTGTTTTTCAATGCTGATTCACGTGGTGCTTTTTACTCTTTCATTTGACTGAATTTGTACGCTTTTACATCCGAATAAGCGGTTGAAAACAATGAAAGTTGATCAGCCATACTTTTGAATGATTAATTTCTGTTAATGAAGTTTGGATGACATGAGTTGAGCGAGGCCAAATTTTCATGAAATTGAGCTTAAGATCCGAATCTGGAATAAAAAACGTTTTTCTCATTTGAAAAAACAAAGTTATAGTGCGTTGAGCACGTGCAAAATTCTTGGCAAATCATGCTGATTGAAAAAAAAATTCCATAAATAATGGGGGAGTTTTTGTGGAGTCTGTGTGTTTCCACTTACCATGTCTATCGCCATTTTTCGAAGCGTTTGACGCTGCTTTCGATTCAGATTGAGGAAGATATCACAACCCTCGTTCTGCAGAAGTTTGAAAGCGACGGCGAGGTGGTGGTTCTCCAAGACAGACTCATCATTGTACATCAAGGCCAGTTCGGAGCCTTCAGAATCAAAAAATACAAATTGTCAATATCCAATAAATGATGCAGCGAAATTCTATATTAACTACCGACATTTAATTTAATGGCTCTATGCCATTATTGCCATTAAAGACAATCTTTATCCTTCAATCGATCACGAAGCCAATACACTTAGTTCATCCCCCGAGTCTTATTTGTAACAATCAAGTATTGACTAAGCCTACTGTAGGTAGCGGGAGATGAGAATGTTTCTCTCCAAAATTAAAATTTCCACTCCCATTTTGCGATTTGGACGATTCAGAACTTTCGTTTCGTGTCAGTCAGTTTCTCTGTCCGTGTACCAGCAGATAATTGTTACAAGAATATTTATTACAGTTTTCATCTGATTTTTAAGAAAATTTTCCGGATATATGTGGTGCAGGCTGCAAATGGTTCCCCTCGAGTTTCATTGTTGGAAAATCAACACGCCAGTCAACGTATGCGCAAACTTGAATTTCACTAACCATCATTTCCTCAGCTTCTGGTGGTTCGATCGCGTTCAAATTTTCAGGCTGGTCTGGGAAAACGATCTGATAATCTCGATGAACTTTTTAGGGAATATGTTGGCTATGCTGTCGGCGGTCCTTATGATTAGTGCACAGAAATCAATATATCACTCTGCGCATGTGCAAAAGTGAAATCACTCAAGTATCATCTCATCAGGTTCTAGTGATTCTATTATTTTCGAGGTAGTCAGGGAAGAACGGTATAATAACGTTATAAAAATACAACATGGTCATACCACCATTCTATCAGCTATAGAATTAGAGGTACAGACCCTCAATACTTGTCGGTTAACCTTTTGAAGGCGTTGATGTCTGTGGAAACATGTTCCGCGCCATTTCTGTACCGTTCGTTGTAACAAGCTCATATTCTACATCTTTCGATATAATACAATGCATTATACAATTATTTATGAGAAAGAAATGTAGACAGGTATATAAAATGAAGGAAAAGTTTTCTAATATTTCGAACGAATCTTGATTACAGCAACTGGAGAAGAAATTATTTTGTTAGTCCTGATCGCGGAGTTTAAATTTGGTATCCGAGGCCGAAACAAATAATTTATGATGACAAATTCAGTCGTTCAAATTGAGGCCAAGGGGGTCTGCTAGCTCCCAAAACCCACCTACGAGCTCTCAGACTGTTGCGGCTGGCAATCATTTGCTCACTCTAGCATCTTGCACAGCACTTTCACACCAAAGCATTGGCAAGGTGTGTGTACTGCCGAATGGGGGACGATGATGTACAGCACACATTCTTTATATGCCCAAAATGGCAGCAGCTAAGGCAGGAATTGGTTGGAGTAATAGGTGATTTCAGCCCAGAAACAGTAATAGGAAAGATGATACAATCTGCGGAGAACTGGAGTGCAGTCAGCACGTATATCACTATGGCGCTCAACGAGAAAGAAGTGAACATAAGCTAGGAATGAGCCAGGGTAGAAGTAGTGAAGACCAGGAGGAACCCTCACGAGGTCAAAATGGGGACTGTCCCGAAGTAATGCCAAAAAGCAGTCCCGGGACAGTCCTAAAAGAAGAGAGGAACGGTGTTTTTTAGTCGGTATGCCACGATGGAGACCCCGACACAAAGGGTGAGGGGGACACATCTTTTGATATACACCCTCACTGTCAGTCCAGTAATGGATTTTCCAACAACCTCTTAAAAACAAACCAAAGCATTCATCAAATGATGCATTATGGGAACGTGCATGCTCTCCAACCGGTTGCGCTCTGTTTTGAGTTACTGAGGTCCTGACTGTTTATTTTCAGATTAAGGGTTGCAGCGTTTCCCACATAAAAGTCCGAACTATCTTCAAATTTCCTGCGAATCAATTGGTACACACAGTTGGACACACACTGCACAGTAGACACACCTCTGTGTCATTGCACAGTACATTCTGCGGATCCTTTAGATTTTTACCAGTGTGTTGTACTGGGAGAAGTTAAGTTACATGGATGCAAACCTTGGTGGCGTGGATGCGAAGTCTGAGATCTAGATCTCAGATCGAAACTAGGGGTCCGGACGTTCTGTTAATCTCATTTTCCTGTTTTTCTGCCTGTTCAACAACCCGTTTATGTGTCTCAAATCGCAAAATACCTCAAATCTGAGTGACAACATCATTTTTCGGAGATCCGGATTGATTTTTCCCTTAAATGACACCTACCATCATGTAAAGCAAGTTAATAATATTCAAGAAAAATCAATTTATGAACTCACTTGAGTTTACAAGGAACTGATTCGTAAGTCCAGGATGATCAACGTCGTGAATTGTAGCGGCGAATATGGCGGCCATTATTTCAAGATCCGTAAATACGCTCTGAAATAGAAATTCGAATTTATCATGCATTGCATAATTTTTTGCAAAGATTTTTTCAGTAATAAGTATTTTTAACGTTTTCTGAAGGGAATACAAAAGGAAATAATAGTGAAATTTGAAAGAAAAACAATTAACTTACATAAATTTAAATGAAAAAAATTTAAAATCCAACACACTGGAAACATAATCAAATGCCACACATTATCGAGCAATAAATATAAAAATATCAAAATAATGAAGTCCTCGTTTTGATCAAAAGACAGAATCAACCGAAAAAGTGATAAATTGTGAACAATTAAACTAAATCTTTCGTTTTATTTTGTTAATTGTTAGGTTGATTTGAATACCGGTTTCTTCAATGTTTAAGACGCCCCTTGGACGAATAGTTATTAGGGGAAACCGTCAACTCTAACAGGGACGGCTTATTAGAGTTGATTAAAAAATTATAAGTATCTGTTGTGAGTCTGGAAATTTTTTCATTCTTCACAGATTTTTGTGATTTAAGTTTAGTTCGATCCTCATTTAAGCCTAATTGTGCCTAAAACTTTTGAAATTTTGAATTTGGCATCTGGAGAGGGGTTAATATTGATTCTATTAAGGGTTACTCAAGCTTAAATTTCGAACGGATTTTCGTGATTCTATTTTGTGTATTGTCTATTAATGAATCAGAAAAACGTAGACGCACAAATTCTTTATCGATTTTCGTGATTTTGATATAGTTTGATCCCATTTTCAGTGTAGTTGTGCAAAAAACTTTGGAAATTTTGAATTTGCAGGGAAATAAGGTTACGGTAGTTTGAGAGGATAATATATCGGGCTACTCCTCCTACAATTTTCAACCGATTTTTGTGATTCTTTCGTTGTTCACTCTAAGATTCGGTTCAAGTTTTTCAAATATATTTCAAGACTTTACAATTTCGTTAAGTAAGGATTTAATGGATTAAAACTGATAAACGAGATATATTCTAGCTCAAATTAGATTTTTTCATCTATAAAGAAAAACCTTGGAGGTTTCCAATTTATGATCGGAGGGGGACAAGAATTGTATTATTGAGCTGAGATTTATCTAATAATACCTACATATTTTCTTCATTTTTTTTGTTTTTGTTCAGTAATTTCATCATTTTGCTGAAAATATTTATTCTTGATATGAAACCAAGGAGACTAGGGGGAGGGGGACACATAAAAGTTATATTTTCAATCTATTTCCGTGAATATTTTGTTGTTCAATTTAAAAAAACGAAACCAGATTGTACTACTTTCAGGTTGGGTAATATTGGTGAGGTACCTACATCCAATAAAATTGCGACTTATTCGCTATTCTCTCAAAAATCATTTACAAAAGGGAGATAGGGACGCCTCTGTAATGCATATTACTTACCAATATGTTTTATTAATAAAATGAAATAATAATTGTGTTGTAAATGATGTTTTAATGATTGTCTACTTTTTTAATTCTAAATTAGAAACGGTTATTCCAGAATTGTGATCATCAAAAAGAAGAGAAAGTATTTCAGTGTTTTTTTTTTTTTCTCGAATAAATGAAGAGGGAAAGGTCAACAGTCACTACGTAAAAGAGATGAAATTGATGCAAAATTACTTGGATTTTCGCCTTCGTCGGGAGAAAGCATGCAAACATTCGTTTGGGTGAGGTCGAACATAATATAGAAATCGAAGTAGGTCAAAAAGGTTCATTCAAAATTTGGAAGGCCACAGGCAAATCACGGTGATGAATTAAGTCACAGGGTGGGAAAACACGAATGTGATTACGATAACAGATATGAATAGGAGGTTCTCGAAATCGGCAATCGAATATGCACCGTATTGAACCAAGTTCGTGTTTATGACGATGAATTCCGCTGAATTAATGAATTTCACCTCATTTGTGTTCATTACCTATTTATAGATGTAAATAGAAAAGTAATCTCGTATGCAAGATCGATTGGAGTCAGAGAGATCTTAACCATTGCTTAGTCTATAATTGTGGGATCCCCCTTAACAAAAACCAATACTAGGCCCTCGATTACACACATTTGTTGCAAAAAATCTTGAAAAAGACGGCAAGAAATCATTAAATTCATTTGCAGCAAAATATAACTAAAAAACGCTGCAAATTCTTTCACTGGGGTTTATTATTCAACTGCGTTCATGATTTGAATTTCTACTAAGCTTTGGAGTGTGCGTGTTTCACAAGTGATAGAGCGATTATTGAATTTCAGGAGATATGCATAGAGCACGTAAAGCTGTTCCCAACCAAAATACCTATTTGGATTGATCAGTTGGTCATATTTGTGTGCCTCCTGAAATTCAATAATCGCTCTATCACCTGTGAAACACGCACACTCCAAAGCTTAGTATAAATTCAAATCATGAACGCAAGCCAATTGAATAATAAACCCCAGTGAAAGAATTCAGCGTTTTTTATGGTTATCAGAATGCTTCAACCCGTGTATCGACTACAAAGCCTTTTAGGAGTTCACTCCAGTATCCACATTACTACATCACTACGCCACTAGGTTACTGATATCAACACAAAAACAATAATAAACCAAAATAACGCGAATGTTGGTACCATAAATCGGGCCATAGATCGGGAATGGTTTGACCTACGGACCTGGGGAGAGGCTCATTCGATTCCTCGTGGAGTGTCCTTCAAAAAGAGTACAAATTAACTTGACCTTTTTTGAGGTTTTTAGGGATTTTACAAAACTTTGACAACCCTTAAAGGGCACTTTGAATTAAGTGAGAGAGCTGGTTCAGGAATTGGGGCGTCGTCGGACCAAGATGGATTTTTCCTGAAAATTTCAGATTTTTTGCTCCAGCCGTTTCGGAGATATCGTGCGTACGGCGTACGACGTACGGCGGACGGACGGAAACATTTTTATTGCAGATTTGGATTCTACACCCTTTGAAACGTAAACCATGAAATTTTCGGGGGGGTTAGAATTTTTTTTTCAAGAGCGATTACAACGGTTTATTACTGAATAATAAACCAATATAACTATAAAAAGTGTATCAGCCATAAACTAAGAAACAATTTAAAATTTAATATAAAAATATTCGATTTCAACATAACTTTAATTTTAAACCGAAGCTCAAAGTTACTTAAATTTCATTAAAATGTGCTAAAAAAAATGCGGAAGAAAATTTTATTTTGAACCTAAAAGTGAACCCCCAAACGTCACAATGGCACAGCGATCTCGCATTGTTAAAAAAATATTAAACCCATGATTTGTCATCGTTTATATTCACTCCCGTGTTATGTCGAAAGCTACACAAAAACTATTGGCCCACATTTGGAAACAAATTTAACTCAGGGGAACCCAGAATTGACCGTTATATGTTCAAAAACAGTTTCGAACACCACTGCAAAAACAATTCCGCCGTAACCCTTTTCAAAATCAGTGTGATTGTGTCACTGACACACTTCCATTGGAGGAATGCTTTCTAATTCGTGTACGACATTTGAGCTCTGCGTACTGGATAAGAGAACTTTATAAGGGTTTTTAACACACTTTAATGAGATTCAAGTACAACTCCAAGCATAAATTATCGCTTTACTTTCTAAATGACCTAGGACGTAGCTGATTCATTTTCTTCAGCAATGTTTTGCTACAAAATATAAATTTAACGGTTTTTAGCAGTTTTTTGTTATTTTTCAGTACATTTTTTGGAATTTGACCAACTTACTGAGCTCAAAAAGTGTTGTCCAACGAATTTTCACAAAATGTATGTCAAGTGTAGGTACATTTAAAGGCTTGACATTCCAGGAATAATGTCGGAAATTCGGTGAAATTTGGAACGGTGATTTTGAGACGAGCAGAACTAACAATGGCAACAACAACAACATCGTTGATATGATTGTATTCCTTTTTCCTTATACCGAGTTTTTCATCTTACCACGTTGTACCTCCTCTTTTTCTTTATATTCAATAAAACAGTTAAGCTGTTTATGGTGTTAAATTATTCCTATCCGGAAATCATTTATCAGGTTATGGGCCCAGAACGTGTGTGTTTATTAGGGAGTGAATATAGTTTCCGTTTATCGTAAAAAGTGAATTCGGCGGAACTCATACTTCAAAAACAACAATTTTGGAAATGAAAACTCATATTTAGAATGGGCACCTTTGGGTAGAATCCGTTTTTGAAACGGTGTTGAAGGATAATCGCCATAACACTTAGAAGGAGCAACAACTTCTACCTTCTCTTTCTTGCCCATGCACTCAGTAAAATCCATCTCCATCAATTTAGTGACGTTTGTAAATACCTACTTTACATTAAATATGTGAATTTTGAAATTGTAATCATAACTGTAGGTTTTTTAATTCATATTTTCCCTCCCTGTAGACAAATTCATATTCATGAATACAAACTTTCCCGTTGCTGATCAAACTTATAAAAATGTAGTGAACAAGATTGTTACACCAATTGGTTTGGCCAATTAAGTACTTTTCTTTCTTTCAAAATAGATGGGGGTTTGATAATTTCTCTTCGAGATCCCCTTGGTGGTTGTTGATGGCAGATAAATGAACCATGCACGGCCACGAGCATGCCAATATATTTTGAATTAATGACGAATTCTCTCTTCAATAGAAGTAGGGAAAATGAGACGGAAATTCGCAAAGGAATCGATCATCTTTCATGGCACTATAAATATATGTACATACATTCAAGAAAAATGTGCTGAAATAGGACACGACAGCCACAATAGGATTGTAGTGGGAAAAATCGAAACACGGATACAACAAATCAACCATTGAATCGAAACAGTTGATGCGAGACCACAGTGATAATGTAAAACAAAGATTATACAAATGTCGTCAAATTTTTGACGTTTTTTCATCGAGCGTCAGGAAATGGACCCAGGTGAAATGAAGTAAATGCAAATTTTAGTGGAAATAAAAAATCAAACTCGTCTTCATCTTATACCAGTTGCAGTAACATTTTAGTATGCAAGTTTTTGTGTGAAATCACACGTTTTAATAACCTTAAAGGACACTTGGCAACCCAACAGTTAGAGAAAAATACCACAGATTTCATATTTGAATATCTAACTTCTAAGCTAGAAAAAATGAGATATCTTCATGACTAAAACGTTATAATTCAGTTTATGGAATTTACATTAGAACCGTGTGCGGTTCATTATTTTCAATAATCCTCTCCCCAACCCTTACAAAGTAGTTTTTTTAGTGTACCAGATACGTAGGTTTCAATAATTGAATTCAAACAATTCGTTCGTCCGCAGTCCGAGGGATTCTACCGAAACTACTCTAGAAATTTGGCAGAAAAACCCAAAATTGATTCGAGATGTGCCAGTAATGTCGGCGTATTGATCGATCAATCGTAACGGGTCATATTTGAGGATTAAACTATCATATCTCAAAAACTTTCGATGTAAGACGGTACTTAATTGTTTGATTCAGATAAGAATCAGTACCGTGAATCGAAAGGGACCACTCGAGTTACTATACGATCACGTAGCTAATTTGTTTCCTGATCTATCTACAGAGGTGAAATATGAATAGAGCTCTTTTTAAGACATGTAGAATACGATTACAAGGTAATTGAGAACCGATTTTAGATAATGTACCAAAGTCAAACAAACGTAGATCATGGTGGTATGTCCAGTAAGCATAAATCAGTGATAAAGGGTTATCTAATATACATCTAATATTGAGAGAGGTAATAGACCTTTATGTAATAATTTTTATTGTCCTTTTATTGTCGGTACACTATATTTTGTTTTATTGTTGTTGTCTTGATCGCAGCAAACTAAACTCTTTAACTCAATTCCTCCAATTTTAAAGCCCAAAAATATCTGCCAGAGAGCTTCCTCCTAGGGGGAGTGCGCACATTGTCCCTACATTTAAAAATCTGGTTCCTTACAGAGCTGGGTTTTTTAAAAGCAGTTTTTCCCCAACAATTAGTTTTAAAAAATTGAACATATACTCAGAATTCAGTCCTGAAAATGACCTGTTGGAAGGGTAGCTAAGTGCCCTTAACTTAATCGTCACATTCTAACAGAACTGATATATGTAGGGTTATGTGATGAAAATCCAAATGAACTGCAACATTGTTTGAAGACATAGCAGAATACACAGAAGAAAATTGTAAATTATGTTTGCTTGAAGACACAGCAGAAGATGCAATCTAAGAAATTTGGATATTATGTTTTCTTGAAGAAGTAACAAAATAAGACTTGTCAGACAAACATTTCGGAAAATTTGACTTCATTTTTTGTGTAATGTTGAAATCGGATATTTGAATATCAGAAATTCTATAAGTACTGATTTTAATTTCAAATGTTGAATCAAGGATGCTTGTAATTTGAATGATGTACAACCTCCGTGACAGCATGATTTCCAAGAGAAGCGAACTTAAACCGTTCGTGTTTCTAGTATACGTTTGATTTTCGACCCAATCACTTCAGTCTACTGGTATAAAGCCGCCCACGGAAACATTCAAATTTATTCCGAAATCCAGGTAAACATAGTCGAGCCGTTTACCCTAATGTACTTCTCCCAGAACTGCGAAATACGGTCGGAGAGAAAAGGGAGTAGCTTGGGAATTTTAGATTTCATGATAATGAAGGCAGTTCTGTTTGGGCGGAGGAAATGTTCTTGTTTCTTTCGAGCTGTTGCGAAACGAGGGGAGGTAGGAGATTGACTCATAAATCCGAAACAACAAGTTATCACGATCGGAGCGAAAATACGCGCTGGATGTAAAAGGAGGGAGATATATTCGAAAGTGGGGGCATTTTCTTTTCTGGGTTGGAGGACTCGGAAACCTCACTCCAACCATCAAGTCAGTGGACTTGGAAGATAAAACCAATAATTACCACGAGCAAACACCAAAAGAAACATTGAAAAACAGCTGTGAACAAGAAGTATGAGCACAAAAACTTGATCATAAGGTGCGTTATTTCTCTGGCTACTAAGTACTTCGATATTCAGTTGGATAGCAAACTTATCGTGTTCCCTATCAGACTGAATTGAAAGACTGCAAACAAAGTTCGATTGTTTTCGAACTGGTGAAGTTTTAGTTCGTTCTTCGTCTCATGCACAGTTTTTTGTTTTGATATAACTGAACAGATTTCAATACGTTAGACCAAATATCCGTAAGTTTTTGCTGAAATGTTTGATTTAGAATCATTTTTGTTCAGGAAAAGCGAATTTTTAATTATATACAATCCGTTTGCTACTTTATCGCACATAAATGTTTTGGATTCCGATATTGTGCTGGATTCTTGCTAATGATGATGGATTTTACGGTAGTTCATAAGTAATCAGAATGTAGGCCAACACAGTAACAGTATTGTTGTAGAGTCAACAACCTGAACTCGAGCTATTCGAGTATGGCTTTGAGTTTCGAAGTCGAGCTGAAGTTATGCTAAAAGTTGAGTCATTTTAGATGCACAGCGTATCAAGATAACCAGAACTGTTTACAGTGGTCAGTTCGGTAGTTTTTGGACTGCTAATCATGCGGAGTGTTCAGTGCCGTCAACTTCTTGTTAAATAGGCACCTACTCAGTTTTAAAACTGAAATGAACTCTTGCTTAAAGTGGTGGTTTGAGTGGCAAGAGGGAGTCAATATTTGGGAACTTCTTAAAGTTGAGGCATTTATGATACCCAGCGTATTGAGGATAACCTTTACAGTGGTCAGATAACTGTTTACAGTGGTCAGTTCGGTTGTTTTTGGACTGCTAGTCATGCGGAGTGTTCAGTGCCGTCAACTTCTTGTTAAATAGGCACCTACTCAGTTTTAAAACTGAAATGAACTCTTGCTTAAAGTGGTGGTCTGAGTGGCAAGAGGGAGTCAATACTTGGGAACTTCTTAAAGTTGAGGAATTTCTGATTCCCAGCGTATTGAGGAAATTAGAACTTTTTTCAGAGGTCAGTTTGGTAGTTTCTGGACTGCAAATCACTGATGCTGAGCGTTCTGTGGTGATATGGATTCCTGAACTGTGCCAAGTTGAGAGTATTGAGGGCTAAATGTACATGTAGAAGGTCTGTGCTGATAGCTATAACAGCTGATAATTATTGAACACAGCAAATTGAGCTGAATTTAAATTTCTTAAATTAAAACCAGTTCTTGTAAAGTAGGAACTCAGATTCTGTGGGTGTTAATATTGAAGTGAACTCCAGCTTAAGATGGTGGTCACAGTGGCAGGAGGAAATCATAAGACTTGAGTGCAATTTTTGGAGAAAGTGGACTGTTAGTAATGATTCATAAAGTTAGGAAAATTTTTGGGTTCTTAAATCTATTGTATTCCTAAGTAATGTTGTCATTTTAATGAGGCCAAAGACATTCACTCTGGCTGTAGACCTGATGGTATTGACAGTTTTTTTTTTTAACGCTGCAACTTCTGCTGTACCTTTCGTAAATCGAATTTTGAGTTGCATGCCAAGTAATCGAAAAGAGTTTAAAACGGATTTTACCTCGAGGGCCGGCGTGTTGAGTAAAACGTGGGTGGACTGCGTGACGTCAGCGGCGTGCGTGCTGTTGTGGAAGGGGTTATCTTTGACATAATGCTCCTCCAACGTCAACATGAACGAGACTAGGGTTTTCGCGGGGATCATGAACGTCTTCAAGAGATCTCGACTCTAAAAACACAGTATTCATTACAGTACATAGTATTGTAACTATATTAGTGGTACGACAATTTCTACAAGGAAATAAAATGAACTACTTATGTTCCTTATTATTAAATTTTCGTGCGGCTTTAATGCATCCAAAGCCTCAAAAATTTGGAAATGTAAACAGGGTAGTTCACACATAAGAAGATTAACAATTTTGAAAGTACATTCAGGTAACAGATTCAGATTTTTCAAGGCAATTGATTATTTTCACAATCTCTAGTCCATGTATGAAGCTAACCTAAATGAACTAAGGAAGATCATCGAAATGATTCAACATCGTATTTAAGAACCGTATCGAGGTAGATTTGAAGATAAAATATGTCAATGATGATGAAGAGGGTCAGAGAGAGTAGTTTTGAATCATTACTGTCGTAGACACAAGAACACCGATTAATGACTATAATTGAGAACAAGATGCAAAATAATGGTATAGATAGATAAAATATATTACCTGGAAGATTGTGTAAGCGACGACTGTAAGCGGTTTGTTGACTGAAAGCTCTCCTATCCTGAATATGTCAATGCCCCATCGGTCTATTTCTTGTAGCGTCTACAAAAGAGAATTGCGAATTGAATACAAAACTGAAAGGTTAATGGTTCAATTGGTAAACATTTACTGAAACATAAACGTAGGTAACAATGATCTTCTAAAATAGATTTTTATAGTTATGACGACGCAAGTTCGATCTGGGAATGCGCTAATCAATGGATACCTCCATACATGCTTGAACACTTTAGTGCCTTATGGTCTTTCCAAATCAGGTTCGAACTTTTCCAAGCCAATTCCAGACTTTTCAAAATCGATTTCAGAATTTTCCAAATCAAATACAGAATTGCCCATTAAAGTTTTAGAATTTCCCATTTAAATTTCAGAATAATTATGCTCCATTCGCCTGAGTTCTAACACCGCATTACTGTCTGTAGCAGATGTAGGTGGCTTTGACGTAAATGGATTCGTATGAAGAGACATTATTCGTGACCTAATGGGTTTCCGTAATCATTTTTCAATACATTTGTGAAAGGATTAATAAGGGAATCAATTAAAATTAGTATTAATAAGCGTTCCATAAAAGCTGAAGTAATGCATCCAAGGTGACCGTCGTTGTAGCCTAGAAACACCTAGT
>JAVIWC010009174.1:0-12583 GCA_031894815.1 Creontiades dilutus
GGAGCTTGATGGATCGCATCGATTCTTAATCCGATTTGAAGTTTTGAGGTCTCCCAACATGATTATTAGGGTTCGAACAACATTGAAAATGGTATGGCAAAACATCCATGCAAACATGCACAAAAATACCGAAACATGCAAAAAAAGAATTTGGAGAAGTACCTACTACTTTCTTTTTGCAATGAATGCCTCTGAAACTCTCTTTTTGTAGCACAACGTTGTTTATTTTATCGTAATTCTTCAAAAATTAATTCATAAATTGTTGAAAAAATGTAAAATTTTAATAATTGTTTTTAGTAATTTACTAGTTTCTCCTTACTTTTCAAAAACAAGGTGAATGCGTATGAATAGAAATTTCTCAGGTAGGAAATGTACAAATTAATCACAGAAACATTATATCTCTTTTACAACATACACTCACTACTCTTCCACAAACTAGTCAGAAGATTTTTTGTAGATAAAACTAGTATATATACTTTGTGTGTTATGTGTAAACAAATGTGAGCGTGCGTCCACTGCAGTTTGTTGGCGCAATCAAACAATACAATTCTATGGAAGTGTCTTGAGTAGCAACACAGATTTCCAGTGGTTGCGGCAAATGCTTGCACTGCGTGGTTTGATTTTTGAATCGGTTTGATTTTTGTCATGCAATCGGGTAATCGTGTCATTATTTGTTTATAGTTTGTAGGTTAACCTGCTGTTGTTGAGATTCTATCATTCTTCTTTGATTTTGCTTTTTGACATTTTATGTCTTTGCTTTGGCACATAAACAAAAAAATCGTCACGAAAATTGCTCACAAAAATTGTCCCAAGTGGTCACAACGATGATTATGACCATCAGAAATGACGTTGTCACCTGACATTTTCATGTCTTTCGTAGATAAACGCGATTGCGTCACAATTGCTAACGAAAATAGAGTTACCATGTAAACAGTAGTAGGTAACGAGGATAGTATAACAGCAAACTTTGTACAACACGACATTAATTGGTAGTCAATTCGTTTCGCAGTTTAAGATCGGCGCTTCGCGTAACATCTGACTATTAATACACGTAGTGTATTTACGTGGGTCGGTCCTCTGTGTGAGTTGTAAAGGGCACTTAGTCTGTCGCGGTGCATTAATCGTAATGAATTCCAAGGAGTTCTTAGAATTTGTGCGTGGTACGCCGTTTACATCCCAGGCCACTGACACTGAAAAATATGAACGATTTCTACAAGTTCGTTGTGACCAATGGACGTTAAAACCAGACACAATTCGAAAACGTGAATACAGGGAACGAAAAAATTGAGAAGCTGACAAGTCAACCCCAAAATCAAGCACGGAATGTAATTGTGAGTACAGACAACGAAAGAAATTGGAAGCTAAACATAAAGAAACACCAGTTTCTGCCAAAGAACGAGCAAGGGAATATCGGTTACGCAAAAAGCTTCGTGTGGCCATAGCGAACAGAGAGAGTGATGACGAAATAGAAATTTACGAGATGGGCAATCCTCATAATTATATTCCGCCGCCACATTCTCTCGCCGATGTTGAATTCGATAAACAATTTACATCGAATCGTTTTGGCTTCTCATGTTCGGTGAGTGATCGACTATGGTTCAAACGAGATTTGCGACCTGCGCCTGGTCGTGCGACACATATTTTGACTAAGTGCCCTATCCTATCCTATCACCCGTACCACTCCTCCACACTCCTCGCCGTGTTGGTCCACTGAATGGGATGAGCTGGAACGTGCCTGTTCTGTATTTTCCGATCGTTTGGATTTCTTCATAGGTGCCATTGTGTAATTTGCGCACAAGAAAATTAACACTACACGTTAATCAAATTAGACTAGACGCCTTATACAATTAACTTTGCGACCTTTGGTTTCTTAATTTACTATTGTAATATAAAACATGATACAAGGCTTTAACACATTCAACGCGGCAACCCCTCATTTGAGGGGTTGGGCAGGTATCACCAGTGACGGGACCCCTTATTTGAGGGGTTGATGACAAAGAATCAGACTTTCTCTTTTGCCTGAGTTATAACACCACTAAGGTTATCGCTCTTGTTTTCCCGGCCTTTAGTAACCTCCCAGCCACTGTGGGAGGAGGTCAGTTCTGAAGTTTATCGTTCATGTCGGCCAAAAAACCAACGAAACGGCGCAGATTCGAGTCCTTCGCAAATCACTGCAAAAACCACGGTAAGTGTCATTTTCTCTTCGATTTTCTTTAAAATATCATTATTCCAGGTTAGTAAGTGCATGAGAACAGCTTAGATGAGTTGTATACTAGCAAATATTAGACAAAAACATGGCGGTAAGTTAGCCAATGTAGGAGTAAAGCTGCAGTCCCGCACGCCATCGTGGTGTTGAGGGTTTTCAAAACTGCTGAAGGCGTAAAGAACAGGTGTCCGCCCCGAACCTTTTTACCAAGTATTTACTACCTACCTATCAAATTTATTATAATAATATATATATATATTTTTTTTGTCTTGTTTCTAGATGGTCCAAAGCTCTTCAGCCATATAGAAGTCCGCCGGTTGATCGGGTGCTGGAGATGTTTCAGGCAGCTGTGAGAAAGACTGATCATCTGGTCCCAGGGAGTGTCGAGGATCTTGAGGCTGCTCTGATTCTGCATGCGGAGCGAGGTGTTTCAAGGCAACAGTCGTTTCCTTACCGTCTGGCTTTCGTATGAGGGCATATTCGGGATTAGCTTCGACGAGTTCTACTTCCTCAACCAGTGGACTGTACTTGGAAGCTCTTCCGTGAGTTCTCATCCAGACCTTCCCTGGTCGAGTTAACCATGAAGGTATTGCAGTTCCATTGGTTGAACGCCGGTCATGTTGAAACATTCTTTCATGGGGTGTACAGTTGGTAGAAGTGCATAGGAGAGAACGGATTGCGTGAAGGGATTCCGGTAAAACTTCCTCCCAATGAGAGGTGTCGAGACCACGATTCTTCATTGCAAGAGACATTGTTTTCCATAGGATCCCGTTGTAACGCTCTACGAGCCCGTTCCCTTCGGGGTTGTAGGGTGTGGTTGTACTTGTGGCGATCCCTTGTTGGTGAAGGAAAGACGTCAAGTCTTTAGAAAGAAATGAAGTTCCTCGGTCCGAATGGATGTAAGCCGGTGTCCCAAAAATGGTGAAGAGATTGTAAAGGCATGATTTAACAGTCCCTGCCAACATGTCTCGACACGGATACGCAAATGGAAACCGAGAAAACTCGTCCACTATGGTCAAAATGTAATGATTACCGGTGCTCGATGGGATTGGGCCTTTGAAATCTACGTTAAGTCTTTCAAGAGGGCGTGTTGCTTTAATGAGATGGGTGTTCTGGGGCTTGTGGAAACGAGGTTTTAGTTCCGAACACACTTGGCATCCTGAATTTATCTTCTTGACATCCTCCAAAGAGTATGGCAAGTTTTTTGACCTTACCCAATGGAAGAACCGGGTAACCCCTGGATGACAGAGTGCTCTGTGAAGGTCTAAGAGGGTATCCTGGTTAGTGGAGCCGCATATTCTAGAGAGGGTGTCGGCCACTGTATTGAACTTACCAGGGCGATATGCTATATCGTAACTATAACAAGACATTTCTAACCTCCATCGTAATATTTTGTCATTTTTAATTTTTCTCGAATGATTTTGTTTGAACATGAACGATAAAGCTTCCTGATCTGTTGTAAGTTTAAAGTGGTGGTTAGTTAGGAAGTGCCTCCATTTCCTCAAACTCTCTATGATCGCTGTAGCTTCCTTCTCAATAGCTGGGTAATTTTGTTCTGTAGCATTTAGAGTTCGAGAGAAGAACGCAACTGGGCGTCCTTTCTGTGACAAAACTGCTGAGATAGCAGTGTCGGACGCATCCGTTTCTACATCAAGTTGGACATTCGAATCAAAACAGACCAGGAAAGATTTGGCAATTTCTTTTTTCAATAGCTCAAAAGCACTAATTGCTTCATTCTGTAGGGGGAAAGTTTTGGTTTTGGTCAGCGGGCGGATTTTGTCCGAAAATTTAGGGACCCATTTGGAATAGTAGGCAAACATTCCTACGATTCTTTGGAGCGAATTCTTGTCTTTTGGAGGTGGGAGGTCCATCAAAGGTTGTAATCGATCGGGATCTGGTTTTACTGAGCCTTTGCTAATCAAGTGCCCTAGAAGGTTGATGGATGTACAGGAGAATTTACATTTCTTTTCGTTCAGTTTAAGGTTGTATTTTCTTGCCACCTCGAGGAAAGCCTCCAAATTCCTGTCATGCTCTTCTTTTGTCTTGCCCCCAATCGTTATATCGTCTATATAACACCTGACTCCCTGTAATTGTTCTACATTACAAATTTTGTCAATGAACTTCTGGAAGGCAGGAACCCCATTTGTCACACCAAACGGTAATCTGGTGAACTGGTACAGCCTACCACAAGCCTCAAATGCAGTGAATGGCCGTTCATCAGCGCAAATGGGCACTTGATGGTAGGCACTTTCCAAGTCAATGGTGCTGAAATAGGTGAACTGAGCCATATTCGAAACGACTTCCTCAACATTAGGAATGGGATATGCATCGAGTTGGGTGAACCGATTTATTGTATTGGAATAGTCAATAACCATTCGTCTTTTATGGCTGGTGTTTCTAGTTACCAATACCTGAGCCCTCCAAGGAGATGAGCTTTCTTCAATAATGCCGGCTTTCAAGAGCTTTGCAACTTCATCCTGGATAAATTTTGAATCAATCACTGAATGTCTTCGAGATTTTGTGGCTATTGGTTTAATGTTTCGGGAAAGATTGTTGAATATTTTAATAGGTTCCACTTTGGCCTGAGAGAATGTGGTGGAACTCGAAATGGACAAAGGTGGGTTGGTGCCACCAAATTCCACGTTAAGGCTTGAGTGCCGTTTTAGGATGTCATGGCCAATTACAACATCTGAGCATAGGTTAGGAAGGATGGACAGCTTTGTCTTACAATATAAGTGTTTTTGCAGTTCGATGTCAACACTCACATATCCTTTCAGGGCGGAAGAAAGGGAAGTTGAGGCCATGGATACTAACCCCGATTCAGGGAAAATATTGAAATCACGATTGGACACATATGCCTCACAAATGTAACTCGCGGAGCTTCCCGTGTCGACTAGCCCTTGAGCGTGATATCCGTTAATTTTCATGGGAATGGTAGCTTTGGATAGTGATTTAGAGGCACTTGCGCCCAAGATGCTAGCTACAAAGGGGTCACTGCCAGATTCAGATGCTTCTGAATCGATTGGTTGATCAAGAGCCGCCGAAACTGGTGTTCGTTTAGTTGAAAGGGGTTTTCTGGAACGGCAGACCCGAGGGTAGTGACCAACCTTATTGCAGCTAGTACATGTTACATCTCGTGCCGGGCAATGGGTCAACTTCTTATGCCATGCACCCCCACAGAAGAAACATTTTTTTGATGAATCAGGGCGGGTAGCATTACATTGAGAGTTGCTAATGGGGCCTGGTGACACATCTGACGACTGGGAGTACTTCTCGGAATTTCTGACCGCAGTATCAATGGCTCGCGCTTGCGCAATGGCCTCATCTAATTCTAGGGTCTTATTTTCTAAAAGTCTTTGGCGAATGGCCGTCGATTGTAGTCCTGCTATGAACGCGTCCCGGACGTGGTCATCTTTATTTTGTTTAGCCGTGACCTGCTTGAACGCACAGTCATTGGCTAGCGTTTTAAGAACCGCAACATACTGATCGATGGACTCAACGGACTTTTGTTTACGGGTAGCTAGTTCATGTCGGGCATAAATTTCGTTTTTTCCTTTCACGTACAAAGCTTTAAGAGTGGCAATGGCTGTGGCGTAATCGTCACATTCGTTAATTAACTCAAAGACTCGAGAAGATAGAAAATTTGTCAATACCTTGAAGCGGTTGGATTCCTCTACTTCAGCTGTTTCCAAGAAATTTTCGAACGTCCTCAACCAATGGGTCCATTCCCGTTGAGATGCTGGGCTGTCCGGGTCCGTGTTGAAGCGTTCAGGACGCAAGATTTTCTCCATAACGTTTAGCGAATTAAATTGTAATATAAAACATGAACCTTTGCAAATACAAGGCTTTAATTCGCTAAACTTGGCGTAAGAACGTAGTTTTGAATAATCACACGTAAGAACGAAAGTATTAGGTAAGTGACACGTCAGCGGTAGCTATCGGGAATTGTTTATGGCAACCAGTAATAATAATCTTTAATGCATTCAGTGCGGGAGCAAAAATTGTGTTAACCCCAACAACCTGAACATTTTTTTGGCGTATAATTCAACATAAGCCTATTATTTTCACTTGAAAATACGTCCTAAAATTTTTTCATGGAAAAACGTTGTTGTTGCCCACCATTTTGTTGAGGGGCTCTTAGGAGGCCGCTCGCGTGGTCTCTCTGCACAAATGCAACCCCTGGCACTGCTGTTGTAAGGGTTAGCATCCTCGCTGTTGAGACCTTTTGTCTCCCTCAAACCGTTAGGCTTACTGAACCGTTATCTTAACGAAACTGTTATTTCTACCAGCTAACACACCCTAACACTTGAGAACAAACAATTTCTCCACCTCCGACCAAAAGTTCGAGTTTCAAGAAAAAAAAAAAAAAAAAAATAGCTTCCCTTTTCTTTGTAGATTTGAACCAAACCAGAAATCACAAAAATGGTTCACTTTGTCTACTTTATTGATGGGTACAAATTCAATTTATGCAACGAAATAAACGATTTGAACCCAACAAAACAGGCCGACCTACCATAGAGCCGCTATTATTCATTATATCAAACACCTATTATTGTAAAAAACCTATTGTGTTCTTGAATAAATAATATTTCTCCCTCTCTTTATCTCTTACAGTAAATATCTAGTTCTTGAGTAATTGGGTAATGCAAATGAAAAATCATTTGTGAGTAACAAATTCCTAATATATATTTATAATAACATCACATACACAAAAACAAGTTCAAGGCAGCCTAAATTTGTACTCTTTTTGAATAACACTCCACGAGGAATCAAATGAGCCCTTCCCCAGGTCCGTAAATCAAACCATTATCGACCTATGGCCCAATTTATGGTGCCAACATTCGCGTTATTTTGGTTTATTATTGTTTTTGTGTTGATACAGTAACCTAGTGACATAGTAATGTAGATACTGGAGTGAACTCCTAAAATGCTTTGTAGCCGATACACGACTTGAAGCATTCTGATAACCATTAAAAGAAAATATTAAAAAAAACCGCTGCAAGTTCTTTTACTAGGGTATATTATTCAATTGGCTTGAATTCATGATTTCAATTTATACTAAATTTTGGAGTGTGCGTGTTTCACAGGTGATAGAGTGATTATTGAATTTCAGGAGATCTGCATAGAGCACGTAAATCCGTTCTCGACCAAAATACCTATTTTTGGTTGATCATATTTGTGTGCCTCAATAATCGCTCTATCACCTGTGAAACATGCACACTCCTAAGCTTAGTGTAAATTCAAATCATGAACGCAAGCCAATTGAATAATAAAGCCCAGTGAAGAATTTGCAAGCGTTTTCTGGAGGAAAAAGTTCGAAATCAAAATTATAAATGGAAGAAAGAAAGAGTGTATATAAGAATCAGAATAATACGTAAAAGTTTATGGAAACTTTATCTTTTAATTTCACTTTATCTTCCCCCTTCATCATTTTTTCCTCTTCACTCCCTGGTGGGCGCTTCTTGTTGAGGGTGGTAAATCCATTTTTGTGCAAAGAACGCATATTGTGAGGTTAAAAATATGTTTTCTATCCCACATGAGTCATGTATAGAGTGTTTTCATAAGAGAGAAGAAAAAAAAACTTTCCAAAAGAAGATTGTGCACAAATTATGTAACTTTGTCGTAATTTTGGGAAATAGCATGAATAAACGAATTTCGGTTGAACGGTTTGATTAATTAACGGAAACAAGAACATGAGAAAAAACTAGAAGGGACAAGGTTCAACTGCAGAGAGAGGTTACGAGGAGGGTATGGATATAGAGGTGCGAAGCAAATCAATACCGAAGGATCACCAGTCAACCTATCCATATCCTTTATCACACTATATAAAAACCAGCTTATCAGAGTATATCGACGTTTCAGGGGGTGGTAACGCTGGGCGGGTGGAATTCTCGCCCCCGTCTCCCAGGGCAACCGACCTGCTCCCCCCTCCCCCCGACCCCGCAAGTGAAGGAAGGAGGGCCCCAGCGGGGGCAAGCGTCTCCCAGGGCAAGCGACGTGGTCCTCTCCTCGGGGATTTGGGATATATGATTTTTTGACTTTTAATATTGTTATTATACTCCCTCATTGTGTTGTTTAGTACTCTACATCCTGTACACACGGGACTTACCCCAACAAGAAGGCACAACTGTTGCCACCTTTGCAGATGATACGGCTATCCTCTCTGTTGGAGATGATATAGAAGCTGCAACACGCAAACTACAGACGTCTACTACTGAGGTTTGTAAATGGACCAAGATGTGGAGAATGAAGCTGAACGAATCAAAATCAGCCCACATCAACTTCACTAACCAAAAAGTCCCAATCTTGGATGTTTGAGATCAATTCGAATAAAATACCGTCCATACTGAAGCAGTTAAATACTAGGGTTTGACACTTGATTCCAAATTAAACTGGGATAAACACATCCCAGAAAAGAAGAAAGAAGAACTTAGAATCAAGTACAGAAGGATGTATTGGCTAATGGGAAGGAATTCCCATCTCTCTCTTCACAACAAACTGCTTATGTATAAGCAGATCCTTCGCCCTATTTGGACCTATGGGATACAGATCTGGGGCAGTGCCAAGAAATCAAATATTAAGAAAATCCAAACCTTTCAGAATAAAATACTGAGAAGTATAGTTGGAGCCCCTTGGTACATGCGAAACGATGATATTCATCGAGATTTGAGGATGGAGACAGTCTATGAAATTATTGCAAAATACGCAAGGAAGCATGAACATCGCCTCCACAAACACGTGAACCCGGAGATGCTCTACGTTTTGAACAACGTCTCAAGCGAAACAAACCACTGGATTTAGTTGTGCTGCGTGAAAAGAAGTGCAATCGAACAGTGCTAATTAATTGAGCTATATAATAAAGGGCTAGATTTTGCTGTAAACCTTGTGATGGATATGGTTAGTTGGCCCCTTCTCGATTTTAGAATCTGCCGCCTTGGGAGATGAGTCAGACGCCTGCAAGCGTCTGAATCATCTTCTGAGCGTGGTGGAGCATTACTTGATGCATCCACCTGCTCGGAAGGGGCAACTATACCATTCCATCACCCTCACATGTTAGCCTGAGCGTGGTTACGTCCACTGGCCCTTTTATTATTAACTGTCCTGACCATCCTGCTGCCCCTAATTACTCGCATCCCCCCACCTTGAGGCTGTATGCCCTATTAAATGTTCAATTTTGAAATTGACATTCCCATGCCCAACTCACTGCGAGCCCCCCCCCCCCCCGAATGAAAATCAATATGACATTCATGTCCCCCCCCAGCTTTTCTCAGAGCCCAGGGAGTGTGATGGATATGGTTAGTTGGCCCCTTCTCGATTTTAGAATCTGCCGCCTTGGGAGATGAGTCGGACGCCTGCAAGCGTCTGAATCATCTTCTGAGCGTGGCGGAGCATTACTTGATGCATCCACCTGCTCGGAAGGGGCAACTATACCATTCCATCACCCAGTGCAGGCGTCCGACTCATCTCCCAAGGCGGCAGATTCTAAAATCGAGAAGGGGCCAACTAACCATATCCATCACACTCCCTGGGCTCTGAGAAAAGCCGGGGGGGGGGGACATGAATGTCATATTGATTTTCATTCGGGGGGGGGGGGGGGGCTCGCAGTGAGTTGGGCATGGGAATGTCAATTTCAAAATTGAACATTTAATAGGGCATACAGCCTCAAGGGGGGGGGGGGGGGATGCGAGTAAATAGGGGCAGCAGGGTAAGCAGGACAGTTAACAATAAAAGGGCCAGTGGACGTAACCACGCTCTGCTACCATGTGAGGGTGATGGAATGGTTTAGTTGCCCCTTCCGAGCAGGTGGATGCATCAGTAATGCTCCGCCACGCTCAGAAGATGATCCAGACGCTTGCAGGCGTCCGACTCATCTCCCAAGGCGGCAGATTCTAAAATCGAGAAGGGGCCAACTAACCATATCCATCACAACCTACCCTCTTGAAGTGTACCTCTATTGATATGTAAAATTGCTAGATGAAATGTATTTGATTTTTCAGTCGCAATTATTAAATCACAAAAAAAAAAAAAAATTGTGTTATTCACCTATTTCTCTTTAACCTGCGTAGCAGGGCCATTAGACTAGTATTGTTGTAAAGTTGTTATACCAACAAACTCCCCCTAGATTTGAGGGTACGGCAAGAAAAGAAATACAACTACCACATGGATATTACAAAGCTGCCAACTTCAAAGACAAAAAATATTATCATTATCATTACAAGATTGATATATCAATTACAATTAGGGATGGAACATCGAAGCCAAAACATCGATGTCACCATTGATGTCAACATCGAAGACCAAACATCGATAGCCTAAACTATCGTTACCTTCACCATCGATGTTATAGTTTTTCCTTTTTTGTTTTGCCCACCACTCACTCTTGGGAGGCATTTCACAGTCACTTCTGCAAATCACATTAAAAAATCACAAAATAACGAGAATAGGGAATGATATTGTGGTAACACAATAGAACAACTACACGAATCATGTTACGGGACTGCAGGTTATATTAACAATCCCAACATCGATGGTAGTGATAATATCAAAGGGACAACATCGATGTTCGATAAATATCGGTCTTCTCAACATCGATGGTAAAACATCGAACATTGACCCAAAAACATCGATGTTTCGATAATATCGGACATCGATGTTCCATCCCTATTTACCAGTCAGAGAGAGTTTATTGATTACAACAGTTTTTATTATTTTTGTGTAGGGGACAGGTTGTCCGAGCGAGCTGGGGCGTCCCCACACAGCACAACAAACTTGTTCCCAGCTTGATCCAAACCTAGAGAAACTAGCTTACAAGCTTGTTCTAAGCTTGGTCCAATAAGCCTGTAAGCTTGGAACCAGCTTGTTTTAAGCTTCGAAGTTTACACTTTTTCAGCTTGTTTTAAGCTAGAATGAATAAAAACATGTGCAAAGGTAATTCACAACAGTTATTTACAGCTTCGAATAATTAGGGCCTACCACCTTTATAGTAAGCATATGTTTTAGCAAGTTTGACATAATACAATAGAGCCTAGACCCGACTAGTATAAACTAACTGTAGCTAATTCAAGATTTAGGCTTAACTGTACCTACTTACAGCCTACAGTACCGTAGGTTTAAGTTAATCATCAAACCACAGGGTTCGCATCATGTTGAACAGAATAAATCTTTAAAATAGCCTAACAACTGTTTAAAATAAGTTTCTATTTAAGGCTCCTACTTAACACATAATAGAGGAATTACTAAGTAAATATTGACATGGTACAACTTCAATACCTAACCTAAACCTGGTCTAAGACTCCTTATGTTTATGCTCTATTTATAAAAACGGTTTGTAGCTACCTACAATAATTGGTTGGTGTAATAAATTTACCTAACCTTTGAAATGCCATTTAAAGCTTATTTCAAACCAACAGTTTCACCTTAAAGGCCAATTTCCTTTTCTTTTTTTAATTACTACCTTTAGCAAGACAATGGACACGTAGTGGGATAAAGTTAGTTAACCTAATAAGAGTACCTAAGTTATAGGAAGTAAAAATAACTATTGATTGTAAAAAAACTTACCTTGGATTTCAATTCTTCAAACAACTATAACTTGCAAACAGTTTACAAACTGTAAATGTACTTTAATCAATTAGCACTTGAACTGTGGCCAAATTACCAAACTAATACCACCAAACATAAACAAACAATAGAATAAACCAAAATCGCAAAATGGCGGAAAGCGGGCAGATTCGGATGCCACTAGCGCAATGAGTGAACAACGTTTTAACTAACTTTTGAGTGCGCGCGCAGCTGTGATGAGTTTCAACTTTATATTAAGCTTAATATAAGCTTATTAATACTACCTTGTTTTCCAAAGCGGGCACTAGGTTTATTGCCAGCTTAGTTTGTCAAGCTTGCTTGGCAAGGTTAATAACAAGGAGAAACCAAACTTAGTTTAAGCTTATGTGCTGTGTGGGAATTTTTCACAAATTATAGTAAACTCCCTTCGGGAGTCTTTGACCCCTCAGGTCCGCTACCCAACCCACAGGTTGAACGTTTAAGTGCTATTCACATAATAGGGATAGAAGGGAGGCTTACTCAGCTTTCCAATGGTCTGATTAGCTTTCCATTTCTGGGTCGATTTTATGAAGAAATTCTAGTTGAGCACGATCTAAACAGGAATATAAGGAGAATGACAGCTAAAGAGGAATATAAGGAGATAATGTTCAAACGATTTAAATCACGGGAATTATCAAAATCTGCGAAAATATTTTGTAAAGTGTCGAACGATTTGTTAACAGTACAGAACATCAACTTTGCGATTATAAATCGATTTCGTGAAAAAAATTCCAGGTTGTAGGCGCAAAGGTGTTGGACACCTTCCAAGACGGCAAAAAC
>JAVIWC010009175.1:0-12756 GCA_031894815.1 Creontiades dilutus
CACCACGAATCTTAAATTCTACTGTAAGTACGAGCACAAGCAAAGCCCATATTCATCCAAGATGGATCCGCTGTTGAGCCTTCAACTTGGAGCAAATTTTGATAGAAATTAATTTCTTTTGCAGCTCCAAGTGGCGTACCTGGCAGCACCGTTTAGTAATGCTTCCTTCTGCTGGAAAATCATCATAAGCGCACACGCGCGTGCTCCTCACGTCACCACGGTCAGAGATTTAAGTTTAGTTTAAGCCATAGAAGGACTTTAAGGTATTTATATTCCTTTCTTTTTCATTTTAAAGGCTATAATTTATTACGTTAATTTGAGAAGGAGCTCCTTATTTCAGTTTATGGTCTTTATTAATTTTGAATCGATTGAATTAAATCAGTTATAATCATTGTTACCTCGGACGTTTGGTGTTTCATTTTTTTTTTTCGAATAACCACATCTCTGGTAAACAACAAATCCAGCTTCTGAAGGAGTTCATTCCAACAGTGAAATAATAGGAGAACCAGTGTCCTGGAATTGAGATTGACTCTGATATGATATACCTAACGAAACCACTTGCCTCTTATATGAGAAATGGAACCTCTATCCGTATATTTGGCAATTTGCAAATGCGCAGTGGGTATTTCATTTTCACATATATGGGGACAGAAATACAGGAAGAACCAAAACACTATTGATTTGCACGATAAAACTTGTGTTATTTAAACAAAAATTCCCTATTTGATTCCATACCATCACAGCAAAACATCTCATATTGAACTTTTAAAGTTCGAACGAAGGAGTAAACTCTTCAATCAAATTGATACATTCCGGTGATGGAATAACATTTTTTTACATATTAGGCATAAAATATTTATTGAAGATCCAAACGTTAAACTTAGAATTATGTTGAGAATAAAATCTCTTATTTTGTTATGTCCTTTGAAAACAGTCAGTTTTATTTAGAATCTATCGAGTCTATCCATGTTTCATTATAAATTACCTTTAAATTGTACAAAGCTTTTTCTTATTCGTAATTAATCATCATTTTTTAAAAAATCACTTGTTTTTAAAAATGAGTATCATTCTACCTTAATTTATATTTAGTTCAACATGTGCAAACAGGTACCGGCCTACCTGAAACTTTCGAGTGTGCAGAAAAATCGTTAATTCAGTATTATCTGCATACAGTATTCTTAATTTTATCGGCCAAAATATGAATTTCGTACTGTACTTTATGGCATTATTAATGATATCGAATACCTAACATATATATATAATTTGTACGTTTCATACCATTATATGTAGCTTTTGATGTGAGTAGTTTTAGTTGTCAATTTTGTGCGAGTGGAGAAATGAAATTTGTCGCACTACCTTAACATATCTGCACTGTGCTTCAAAAGGCTGTTACTTGAAATAAATTTAAAAAAAAGTAGATGTAGCAACCTTTAAAACGTATAACCGTAAATGTTGAAATTTTATTTTTTAATAAGAAAATTGTGATTGTATTTTTTTGTTGATCCTCCGACACTATGTAGAATGTGAGACGTTAACGTGAATGCACTGTGATAAATTGAATTCTCCGTTTAAAATATAATTCTATATATATTTATTTCAAATGCGACTCTCATTCAAACCTCAAAGTTCAATGTTTGGTTTTTGGAAACCCAAATGGATTCTGGAAGTCATCTTCCTTCATCATCCACAGACGTTTTTGGTGCACTTGTGGTTCCATCTACGAATGGAATTAGGTACTTCGTTTCATTTATGGATCTGTGGATTTAATGGTCTCATTTTTGTTGTGTTTACCCAATTAAAACCAAAGATCAGATTTGTAATCAGTTCATGATCAACCATTATGTGACCACGGTCAGAAAATTGGACGTCTGCTATTTGATGCGGGTGGTGAGCACAAATCAAATCGTTTCAAGGAATTTTGTCACACCAGAACAAATACTGTTGCCAAAAGGCTGAACAGGACAACGTCTAATATTGTAAAATGTTTACTGATTGATGCTAAGCTTCCTTAGAATTTTTTGAGTGTACCCTCGCTTGATAAACAACTTTCCTCTGCACTTGACATTACTCCAGCAGAACAATGGTTTTATTATGCACCAAGTATGAGCAATAACAAGCTGTTTGGCTGTCTTATTTATGCTCATATTGGTGAAAAGCTTCGCAGGAAGTTGATTGATTGTAGCCAATGTATGGTGTTGATAGGTGATGATGGAGCACACAATGAGTGGATTTGGAGAAGCAGCTGGTCGTTTCTAAGAGCAATGTAGTATCCAATGCATTTCGAGTTTTTGCTGATCTCAGACTTCTTGGGCCTTGCATGACTCTGGTTGGATTTGATGTTGAGGAACCTATTATAGAATGCCTGCTGTGGTAACGATGGAATCTGTCAGCAGGATTCAGGTGATGAAGGAAATGAGGATGAATTCAGTGCCTGACAGGCGCGTCTGCACCCCCTGGCCTAGTGAACTTCTTTTAAAGAGAGGATTGAGTCGTTTGTTTCACGATTTGAAGCTTATAAAGCGGACAAGATTGATCTCCTTTGCGTATTTTTAGTTAAAAATTGAATTTGGGGGAAAAAAGCACGTTTTTGTCTCACGCTCCCTTAAGGTCTCGGTGCACCCCTGGGGCTTCAGTGCAGGAGCCGCCACTGAAGTAAGTATCGGTGAAAAGAAATATTTTATTTGAATTAAAAACTGTTTTATTTCAAATTAACACTCCGGTTTCCGGTTTAGGAGAACCGAAACTACGGAAGTAGAAAGATCCCGAGGCAGCTTTTTTGGTCGATGATTGGGCAATCGACTCATTGCCAGGCGATGGTGGTGTTCCAGGTCCAATAAATGCCGACAAAGTCTTCCAGGAAATCGGGATCGGCGAGGCGATCTCCTTGGCCGGTGATCCTCAAAGTGTCCATTCCACTGCCCTTCATGATGTCTTTCTGAATGGGCGATCCTTGTGAATGCTGCTCCAAATCCGCATCAAATCAGAACATCAGTTCGTTATACGTGTTAGAAATAGTAATTTAAAGATTTCTAGATTCTTAAGGATTATTCTGAACACAAACGGTTTTCTGTAAGCCTCCCTTCACTTGGGATTTCCTAATTGCCTTATGGGCTGAAATAAATGTCAATGGTAGCGGACCAGAAGGGTCAACGATCCCTGAAGGGGCCTACTATAAAGATCCAATCCAACCTGCAGAGGAGTCAGGGTTGTGACAAAAGAACACCTGTTTGCATAACGTGGTTTATTAACCAAAAAGTAAATAAACATGTACAAAATACAAGAATAATAGAATGTTCAAAAAACAAATGATGCATAAAAAATAGGTGTCAAAGTTACTCCACTTAAGACTAAGGCATCAATAAAGTAAATAATGGCAAGAAAATATAGAGTAAGTATTCGAATAAGTCCTACGACCAGAGCAATTGCAAAAGTATCAGTCTTTGAAAATAAACTAGAATGCTTGTGTAAGTATTGAAAGTTAATGTTATTATACCTAAGCGATCATTTAGGATGAGAGCATGATCGCAATCATGGCGATCACAATGTAAAGGTATAGGGGAGGGATCTCCTCCAATCACGAGCACGATCACCGTGAGGCGGTGACGTCAATGGTACACTAGGCTTACTAGAGATCACAGCGATCTCGGGTACCCAGAGGGGGTAAGAAAGGCTGGCGATCACAACGACAAAACCTACAAACAGCAGGGGTACAAAAGTATATAGAAAATATAACTAAGATCTCTTACTGTACAAACTATGTGGTGGAGAGATGCGCGAGATCGCGGGCTTGAGGGGGAGGGCAATAAGAGTCACTGTCTCGGGGATCACGGAATGTTTGCACAGGGTTTTCAACTCGACTAGCACCACTAACTGACTAACGATCATACAAGATCTCGATCACGATCACAGTACTTGTTAACTACCGCTCACAGATGGGGGTATCAACGCAAGGGAACTTCACTGCACAGATGGCTACGACGGACTGGATGGGGGTTCTTCTCGGAGGGGGCTCAGGTGGGTCGCGTCCCCACTCCGGCTGGCGTCTCCCACTACCCTAGGCGGTTGGTGAGTGGGGAGAGGGCCTCTCGTCGGGGGGCCTCCTCGCTCCTCCCCTCGTCCTGGCTTCGCTGAGGGGGTGAAGGGCGGTGTCGGGGGGTGGTTTCCACCCGCTCGACCACGGGGGCTTCGATGGGCGCCTGAGGGGCGGCCGGGGGCTTACATCCCCCTCCCTTCTGCGGGCCGACGTCCTCGGCGGCCAAATCCTCCAACACACTGGGGATGGGAAGATCTCTGTTGGAGTAGCGGCGGCGGAATTCCATTTCGTATCTCCGACGCCTGCAATGGGGACAGGTGGAAGTAGCATCCTTGGGATGGGGGTCGCATGCCGTATGCAACGGGTCACCTCTCAGGTAACGACGTACCAGTCGTGCCCAAAAATCCTTGCAGGGTGAGCACCTGAAAATGATGAGGCGTCGGGCAGGCTTAAGGCACACTGGGCAAAGGGGTTGGGTGTTTTGCCGTACAGCCTCCAGTATCTCCGGGTCTGGTTCCAAGAAGTGAATGAGTCCGACTCCTGCGTGCTGGGGTTCGTCATCTGTGGGGGTTGGTTCGAGCTCCTCTTCGCTATCGGATATTATGCGGCGGCTGCGACGACGAGGTGGGGATCGTTCTCCGCGTACTGTGGGGGCTGAACGCATTTGGTCCAAAAGGGCGTTAATTTCTCGCATTTTCTCCTCTAGTTGGTACTGGAGCTCGTGGATCGTGCTGCGGGCTTCCTCTAACTGTCTTTCTGCTGACATGTTTTGGATGCGCTGGCGTCGCCAAGTGGGCAGCATCCCTGCTAAGTTGATGGCGGCGTTGACTGCTGCCTCCTGCATTAACTTCAACATGGCAGGGTTCGGGCTTGAAAACATCACGTCTGCGGCCGTTCCTATGTTTTCTAAGTGGGTCAGGGCAGCTTCTTCCTTGACCCCAATCATTTCGGGACGCTCGTCTAACTCCTCATCGAACACCTTATCGAGGGCTTCGCGAAACGCCTTCCGAATACGCGGTGCTGACGGCAGTAGGGAAACTGGGAACTCTGGGGGAGTGTCCTCCTGCGGTCTTCTTGGCATCGCCATCCTGTGCAGAACAAAAGGGGAATTAGTCTCTCCCACCACAATTAATTAAGACAAATATATACATTGAATAGTCCCTAAGTCCTACCTAGCCCCTGCTGTGGGAAATCGAAATCTACTTTCCTAGGCTCATAGGTAGGTTAATCTTAGGTGTAACCTCAAACAACAACACACAGTTAACTCAGTTAAGAACTTCTATTAGTAATAATGGTATATAATAACAATACTTATGTAATTTGTACAACAATAAACGTATTTACATGTGATTCTACACTGTTTTTCTTCATTTTTCCTGTCCTTACTGGGTAAATCGTTGCACTAGTGCACCTAGTTCTTCTATGAGCCTCCTACTAGTGGGGTCCAGCCAACCCGGTCCCTTACGCTCTTGAACTACCCCAGCCAGGGTCCCAGTCGCGTGTAACTTTTTATAATCACGAGGGGGTCTAGGCCTGAAGGCATATCTCGGCGCAGGAGAGGGTTCAGGTTGCGGCTGTTCAGTGTCCACACGGCTCGGTCCAGGTAAATCCAGATTTGGGACAGGTGATGGTGGTTTTCTTTCTTCATCCCAGGCTTCGTCCAATTCCCATCGATCCTGGTCACCTACTACGTCCTTCGTGGGCGGAACGGGACTGGATGTGTCGTCGGGAGCATTTTGGAGGAAGGATCCATCTGGTACGCCTTGGATGAAAGCTGGCTTCAAACGATTTAAGTGTACCACCTGACGTCGGTCTCCTACTAAGTCACGTATTTCAAACGTAACATCAGACGGTTTAGCGGTAACATACCATGGTCCTGACCATGGGCTCCAAAACTTCCTGCACTCATTAGGTGGTAAGTGTAATGATTTCAGGTAAACTGGGTCACCTAATTCAAAAGTACGAGGTGTTCGACGATCATTAATCCGCAGGGATTGTTGTTTCCACGCCTTGTCGAGACAACGTCTTGCTATTCTCTTCGCTTCTTGCAGCATTCTCAAGGACGATGGTCGTGGTGTAACGGCGGTATCCTGCCACGGTGTGGTGTTCGGGAGTCTTAATTCTCTTCCATATGTGAGATAGTTTGGAGTATAACCCGTACTCTTATGTGGTAAAGCACGATAAGCTGCTAGCGCTAAGGGAACCCAATTTTCCCATTCTCTGGTTCTTCGCACAAGCTTGGCTAAAATGTTCGCAAAGGTCTTATGAAATCTCTCACATACTCCGTTGCCTTGGGGGTGGTAAGCAGTAGTTTGAATCTTCTTTATTCCCCACTGGCGGCACAAAGTCTGTATGGTCTCGGAAGTGAACGCAGTACCTCTGTCTGTTACTAAACGTTGCGGGACTCCATGGGTGGGAATATAGTGTCTCACTAGAATTCGGGCTACCGTATCTGCGGTAGTATTACTAACGATGTATGCCTCGGCATATTTGGTGAAGTGGTCGATAATCGTAAGGAGATATTTGCTTCCACTCGTGGTAGTTAGGGGTCCCACGAAATCCATCCCTACGACTTCGCCAGGTTCCTCGGGGATTAGTGGTCGCTGTATCGGGGCCTGCAATCCTCCGGGACTATTACGGTGCTGACAGGGTTCACACTGGTCGATAAAATTACTAACATATCGTGTTATTTTGGGCCAAAACCCTACTTTTCGCACCAGTTTCTCGGTTACTTCCTTCCCTGGGTGTCCGGCCCAAGCACATCCATGGCAATTCACCAATATCCAATCACGCATGGACGCTGGAATCAGGGGTACCCATCTCTTCTGTTCAGCAACTATCACCTCGATCTCCCAAATACTATCTCTCTCTCGTAGCTGGGGTCCTCCTTTCTGTACCATTTCTTGTACCCATGGATCAATATCCTGAGCCGCTTTAAGTAGCTGTCGGGGTACATCTAAGGTTACAGGCGCAACATACATTCTACTTAAGCCATCTGCATGACCCATCTTGGATCCGGCTCTGTATCGGGGAGTAAAAGTATATTCGGCCAATCTCAATGTCCATCGACCCACACGAGAGGTTGGATCTCTAAGTCTCAAGGCGGCTGTCAGTGCCATATGGTCTGTCTCTAAAACAAAAGGACGTCCTAATAAGTATGCTTGAAAATGTCGTACGCCCCATACTACCGCTAGTAGTTCCTTCTCTGTCGTTGAGTAGCGGGTTTCTGCTGGGTTTAACTTACGACTCGCGTAAGCCACCGGCCGCTCCTCACCTTCCTTAATCTGAGATAACACTGCTCCTAGTGCTACCTGCGACGCATCTGTGGCTAAGATGAACTCACACTCCAAATCGGGATATATCAGAACTTGATCTGACATTAGAGCTTGTTTCAACTGCTCAAATGCGCGGGTGTGATCATCCGTCCAATCAAAGGGTGTTCCTTTTCTAAGTAGCTGCGTAAGTGGGGCTGAAATCTCAGAAAATCTTGGCACAAATCTTCTATAAAAACCTGCCAATCCTAAAAAGGCTTGAACTTGTTTCACTCCTTGTGGTAGGGGAAAATTCTTCACTGCTTCTACCTTGTCAGCTTCCATTCGGACTCCTTCTTGAGCTATTATGTGCCCTAAATAGCTAGTCTCTCTTTGTAGGAATGCGCACTTGTCAAGGTTAGCCTTTAGGTTGACAGTCAATAGTCGAGCTAACACTCGAGTCAAACTATCCAGATGTTCACTTAATGAAGGGGAAAAGACAATTATATCATCGAGATATACTAGGCAATCTTTTCCTATCAATCCCTCCAAAGCATTGTTCATCGCTCGTTGGAACGTTGCTGGAGCATTTCTAAGTCCGAAAGCCATACGTGTATACTCATAATGTCCACCTAGGACGGTGAAGGCTGTCTTCTCGGCGGAGTCTGCGTGCATAGGTATCTGATGATAACCTGATACTAAGTCTATTTTAGTAAAATATTTACATTTCCCTAACATTGCTAAAGTCTCTTGAAGATTTGGTAAGGGATATGCATCGGCTTTCGTAAGCTTGTTAAGTCCTCGATAATCTATACACATACGCCACTTTTGCTGTTCTTGGGGTTGTGTCTTCTTTTTAACTAGGACCACGGGTGCGGACCACGGACTCGAAGAGGGAACTATTACTCCTTCTGCTAATAGTCCTCGTAACTGCTGTTCAACTTCTTCTCGTAGAGCATGAGGGATGATATAAGGTCGATTGTGCACTGGTTCTGCATCACCCGTATCTATCTGATGGGCAATTTGAAGTCTACACCCTTCCTTTCCCGGTTTCTCGAATACTCGGGAGAATTTCTGAAGCAGGTGTGTAACGTGCGGTTTTTCTCCGTCTACCAAATGTTTCACCTTTTCCTCAATCATCTCGTCAGTGCTCCTGACATTGTCGTCCCATCTCTCTATGGGGAATTCCGCTGCTTCCTCGTTCTCGACCAATTCTTCTTTATCCATCGTATGAATGGCGAGTATACGTGGGGTTGATGGTCCTGGTTCCGGGCCCTTATCGTCGTGCACAGGCGGAGGATTTTCCCGATGGGGAATCTTCGGTTTCCTTCGTCGCCTAACTCCGTGCGTAGCATGTTGTTCCATATATCGCCGGCAAGTTTCTTCTACTATCCTCTGGATAGCACGTGCCATTTCGTCCCTTATGGCTTGATCCACTGCTACTTGCGGCGCAACTGCTTCCTCTTCCGTTGCAACATTTACTTGCGTCGCATTACCGTCTACGTGGGGGGTTTCTACCTCTTGTACCTCTTCTACTCGTTCACCAAGTCTTGCTATACGAATACGCGGCGATGTAACTTGTCCGTCTATAACTTCTTCTGGGTCACTGGGGTAATTTTCTACGATTTGTAACGGCGATTCTTCGCTGGTTACAGTTGAGTCGTCGACTACCATTTCTTCCTTTTCCTCGGCGTCACTATCCTCGGTATCCACTGATATCACACTACGAGTTGTTGACGGGGAAAGTTCTTCTAAGGAGAAAACTCCGTGTTCTCCTGAAATTCGTCTTTCTTGTCCAGATTCTTGACCACTGATTTCAGTTATGGGCTCTTCTGAAACGGCTTCTTCGGTCTTCGCGAGGTTCTTTCCCTCCTCACCTAATTTTCCACTCTTCTTTGCTGCTAACCAGTCCATAATGGGCGATGTTGTAGGTTGACTTCGGTATAATTTCTCTTCTTCATCTTCCGGTAAATCTTCTATTTCTACTCGCAAGTCTCGCGGTAGATGTTTATTGGAGTATTCCTTCATTTGGGGTTCCCGATCATGGGGATCTTCCCTCGGCGATCTTGAGCGATCACGCAGTGATTTCTCCCAGGCGATCACGTACCGTGATCGAGGTAGGGGTTGGCAATCATCATGATCGTCGGAATAGCTTTCCATGTCTCGATCTTCTGGTTCTGGTATGGGGGATCGTGATCGGCGATCATCGGTCCCACATGCTTGTGATTGGCGATCTTCATGATCGCTTCTTCGTACTGGGCGATCTCCCTGATCGCATCCTCTTGATTGGCGATCTCCCTGATCGCTTCTTCGTGCTCGGTACTTCGTCGTCGGTGATGACTCTTCATCAGCTTTCCTACACTGCTTCTTCCAGGGCTGGCGTTGGCGATCACCATGATCGTGTGATCGCGACCCTCGTCTTGCTGTTTGCGGTCGTCCTGAGGCAAACTTCTCATAAGCTCGTTTCCTTGAGCTGGTTGGGCGATCATCCTGATCGCGAGCATCGTCTTCCTTTCGTTCAAGATCATGTCCCATGATCTCTCGGGCGGACGGAGCATCTCGGCCCGTCTGGCTTCGTCGGTAGCGGCGATCACCGGGTCTTCCTTCCCTCGAAGTGGTCGGCGCTTCTTCCTTCTTCGTCGGCTGCTCGTCCGATTTTTCTTCCGTCGTCGTAGAGCTACTAACTCCGTCATTTTCTGTACCACTCGACGATGATCCTGCGTCACCTAGGGGATCAATATTTGTAACCAAACCTACAGTTATGGGAGGGTATCGCCCGTCCCTAAGAATTACGGCTTCATTCCTCTCGGGCCGTATAACCATCGGAATTTTCTTCATCAAATCCATTCCAAATAGATCTAATCCCGGACCGTCATCGGAAAAAACCAAAAAGGTATGTTCTACCTCTCTATCTCTTACCCTGAGTCTTACCGTTTGTTCACCACAAAAATGTAAAGGTTGCCCATCTGCTCCCCACGCAACCGCGTGAGTCGGGCGTAATGGAGTCCCGGCGATAGGTTTCGCAAGGACAGACACCGCAGCTCCGGTGTCTAAAATCAAATCCCTATATTCTCCGTTTAATTCCACCGGAATATGCATAGGTCGTGCGCTATTATACTTTACCATCGGTATTCTTCCTACGTCGCTACTAAGTTTCACAAGCTCCATGCTTCCTTCTTCTGGAACTGGGGATCCTCGTTGGCTGCTCACATTTCCTTCCGCTCGGAGAAGTTTTCTTTTATGACAATCCGCAATTGTGTGTTCCCTTAATCCGCAGTAGTCGCAAAAAACCGTTTTTTGAGGGTTTCTAATGCATTCTACTGGGAAGTGATCCTTCAATTGGCAAAAGATACATGGGAATCGCGGTTTAGGTCGTTGGGGCGCCTTCGTTGTTGCTGGAGGGGCTCTACCAACTCTTCTCGGGCATTTAGCGGCGAAATGACCAACTTGTCCACATTCGTAGCATTTCCTCTCTTGCTGAACGTTTACGGCCGAAATTTCCCATTTCGGTTCTTCTTCCTCTATCCCTAGAGTTTCACGAAGTTCTTCAGCTCTCTTCAAAGCCTCTTCCAACGTATGTGGCGGATTATTCAGAAGGTGCGAACTTAACTCCTTTCGCAACCCTCTCGTAAAAGCTCTCAGTGTTCTTCTTCTGATCCAATCTTGACGCTGTTGTTTCGTAAGGTCTTCACCTTCTTCTTTCACCGCGGACTGTGCCAATCGATGCACACGCTCCGCAAACTGCCTTAACGTCTCCGATGGGAGTTCCTTCGCTCCCCACAGGAGTGCTGCTGCTTTCGCTGGGTTTTCCTTCTCAAACCACGCAAGCATCGCTCGCTTTGCTTCGTCGTACGGATTGGGTCCTTCATGATTCGGCGCATTGTCGATCAAAAACTGCTTGGCTGTACCCTTAGCCTTCGCTCTCAATAACCTCAATCGTTTCTGCTGCGGTAGCTCTCCCGCTACATCTTCAAAAAGTTGAAAAAACGCTGCTACAGTGATGGATCCAGGTTCATCGGGGTCCCAATTCTCGATTTCCAGGAACATAGACCTAGGAACATCTGAACCCGCATTTACCCTATAACCCTCTTCATCACTCACTCGATTTCTCTCCGAAATTTCGTTATAAGATTTAAGCAACCTAGCCATTTGTACCATTAGCGAATTTGTATTCTCGTCACTCTCATCTCCGGATGCCATGCTGGAGTAGTTCAATGCCCTCGGGCTCACAAACAACCTATTAAGTCCTAACCCTTTCACCTTGATGTCACTACCTGCTCCTTGCAGTTGGACCTAATGGATCTTTTACGACCTTGTTTTGACGGGGTAAGTGTACGGCGTACCGCACAATAACTAATCCCGCTAGCTGCCACCAATTTTGTAAGCCTCCCTTCACTTGGGATTTCCTAATTGCCTTATGGGCTGAAATAAATGTCAATGGTAGCGGACCAGAAGGGTCAACGATCCCTGAAGGGGCCTACTATAAAGATCCAATCCAACCTGCAGAGGAGTCAGGGTTGTGACAAAAGAACACCTGTTTGCATAACGTGGTTTATTAACCAAAAAGTAGATAAACATGTACAAAAATACAAGGGTAATATAATGTTCAAAAAACAAATGATGCATAAAAATTAGGTGTCAAAGTTACTCCACTTAAGACTAAGGCATCAATAAAGTAAATAATGGCAAGAAAATATAGAGTAAATATTCGAATAAGTCCTACGACCAGAGCAATTGCAAAAGTATCAGTCTGAAAGAAAACTAGAATGCTTGTGTAATTATTGAAAGTTAATGTTATTATACCTAAGCGATCATTTGGGATGAGAGCATGATCGCAATCATGGCGATCACAATGTAAAGGTATATGGGAGGGATCTCCTCCGATCACGAGCACGATCACCGTGAGGCGGTGACGTCAATGGTACACTAGGCTTACTAGAGATCACAGCGATCTCGGGTACCCAGAGGGGGTAAGAAAGGCTGGCGATCACAACGACAAAACCTACAAACAGCAGGGGTACAAAAGTATATAGAAAATATAACTAAGATCTCTTACTGTACAAACTATGTGGTGGAGAGATGCGCGAGATCGCGGGCTTGAGGGGGAGGGCAATAAGAGTCACTGTCTCGGGGATCACGGAATGTTTGCACAGGGTTTTCAACTCGACTAGCACCACTAACTGACTAACGATCATACAAGATCTCGATCACGATCACGATCACAGTACTTGTCAACTACCGCTCACAGATGGGGGTATTAACGCAAGGGAACTTCACTGCACAGATGGCTACGACGGACTGGATGGGGGTTCTTCTCGGAGGGGGCTCAGGTGGGTCGCGTCCCCACTCCGGCTGGCGTCTCCCACTACCCTAGGCGGTTGGTGAGTGGGGAGAGGGCCTCTCGTCGGGGGGCCTCCTCGCTCCTCCCCTCGTCCTGGCTTCGCTGAGGGGGTGAAGGGCGGTGTCGGGGGG